>PVLD010001296.1:0-209385 GCA_004027595.1 Dinomys branickii | reverse complement strand
AACAAAGATGAAGGTAACATTATGTAGGACAGCATCCAGAGCTAATTCCCTTCTATGTTCTCTATAATTCTGTATTTCCTCAGTTGTTTTTGTACTAGCAGAAATGAAGATAACTTTATATTATACAGCATCCAGTGCAAATTCCCTACTATCTTATCTATAATTTGGTATTTCCTTTAATGTTTTTGTGTTAACTAATATGAAGATAACTATGTAATACAACATCCAGTTCTAATTCCCTACTATATTCTCTATAACTTTGTATTTTCTGTATTGTTTATGGCTTTTCTGGTTCATATGTCTCCATTCTTTTGTCTTTAAAATAAAATTAAAAAAAAAAGAGTACACACATGAATAAGTGAATGAGAAAGACAGGTGGATGGTCCCAATTCACACTTTATAAAGATAAGAGCCTAAGTGAAATAAATCCGACCCACAGGTGTAAACATCATATTGTCTCCCTAGTGTAAGAACCTGAAAGAGCTAAATAAAATCCAAAGGGTACAATAGATACTGTGAAAGGGAAAGGAACTGCTCAAAAGGAAGGAACCACTGGGATGAGGGAAAGGAGAAAAGAAAGAAGGAAGGGGAAATATATATGTGTATACACTGGAGAGCTGGGATCATCATTCTGCTGATTTCTACAGCTCTATTGAGATGAACAGTTAAAGCCTAATTCTTTTTCTTAATTTTTGGACTAATTTTGCACGCTTATATCTGGTAATCTGAACACTTAATTTGAAGACAACAATATGCAATACAACAACCATTGTTGAATTCCTATCATCTTGTCTAGTGAAACTCTGTATCATGTCTGCTGTTTTTATTATTTTTATCCTTTTTAAAATAAAAAAAGACAAAACTTAGCAAAATAATCAACTGGTAACTGAAGAATGGATGTTCCATAAGGTTCCTTTCAACAATAAACTCCTTAGATGCATTAAACACTGTCATTCAATTACCACACTGCTTATGAGGGACACACCAAGGGTGATAGTGAGCCCCAGGACTGGGGGGCTCAGTGGTAGTGTTCCCCTGGCATGTGCGAGGCCTGGGCTCCATCCTCAATGCTGCATAGATAAAAGATAAGTGACCCGAATGCAACTCATACTGGGTCTTGGGCTTAGTGTGCCATAGTGTCTAACAGGTGTCACTAGTGAAGGGGCTGACACAAGAATAGAAGAGGCTCTGTGGCTATAGCAGCCAGATGGGACTGCCCAGGGTCAACTCATGCCCACACCATTGCGTAGTACTGACAAGTCCCCGCCCATCTCCACAGCAGTCATGTAGAACCAACCCTCCAAAGCAACGGGACCAGCAAGTCACTCCACTTCGGAGCAAGGTTTCACCAGACGCTCTCCCAGCTTGTCTGTCAAACTCTGTGACCTGGCCGGGAGCCTCCAGGTCCTGATCCCTTGCCCCAGCCCTCAGACACCATCAGTTAAACATACAACCTTGAGGGCAACTGTCAGTGCATTCTCCAAGGCAGACAAGCCATGGCCTCCACAGGGAGGGTGAAGCCACTGGGTCAGCATGTTTGTCCATAGCTTATCACCTGCTGCTATTTGCACCAGGTAGCAGGTGGGGTAGGAATCTAATCTGTGTCTGAGAAGAGAGGAGTAGGTAATAGTCACTGAGCACATACCTGGTGCCAGGTACGATATGGGCCATGGAAAAGGTCCCAATTTATCTAGAGATGGAAGGCGATTTTCACATGGGAGAACTGAGGCTCAGAGAGGTAAAGGGATGAACTCAAGCTTGCACAGCCAGCGAGGGAAAGAACAGAAGTGAAGGGTGAGCCTTCCTTTGTCTAAAGCCATTTTGAAATATACTGCAACTTGTCCTAGGTCTAATGGTACATGCTTGTAATCCTGATCCTCAGGAGGCTGAGCAGGGGGATTGCTGCAAGTCTGAGGCCAGCCTGGGCTGCACAGTGAGTTTAAACTATGAAGTAAAACCTTGTCTCAAAATTCTACTAGTAATAATGCTAATAAAGTATAATATATTGCAACTTGTGACTGAAAGGGTAGACAATGACCCCTGTCCCCCAGTTCGGTGTTCCCCTGAGGGAACACTGAATTTTAATGGAACTGCTGGAAAATCCTAACCATCAAGACCTATAAATGAATATTTTAACAATTAAAATAAGAAATGTGCTAAAAAAAAAAAAAGTAAAAGAGGCCATCCAGAGGCCATCCATAGGGAGAAAGGGAAAGAGGTTATTTTTGAGCAACCTATGGTCCTGAGGCTGACAGAAAGAAACCCATGCCCACCAAGGCCCTCGGTTCCAGGAAACCAGGGATTACCAGGGCCCATGGATCAGCACTAGTCTGTAGCCAGTTAGAAACCGGGCCACACAGCAGGAGATGAGCCGCCTGTGAGTAAGCAAAGCTTCATCTGTGTTTTCAGCTGCTCCTTGCCACCTTCTGTCAGGTCAGTGGCAGTGCTAGATTCTCAAAAGAGCATAAACGCTACTGTGAATAGCATATGCCTATGTGTGGGATCTAGGTTGCCTGCTCCTTAGGAGCATCTAATGGGTGGTGATCTGCAAGAGAGCTGAGGCAGTGATGCTAGCCCTTGGGAATGTCTGCAAATACAGATCAACATTAGCAAAGAGGTTTGACTGCACACAGACCATTATCATCTGGTTGAAGACTCATAGCAAAACTATCAGGAAGTGGCAAGTGACAACCTGCATCTGGTGGCAGGCTTGAAGTCAGAATATGTCCATGTGTGGCCATCCTATTATTGTATTTGCCTCTTCTCTTCAGTGCACACTTGTCTCAGTCACACCTTTGGTAAACCCACAAGCTGACCTTAGCCAAAAGCAATGAAAAATAAACATTACTAGAGAGTTTCCTTGAAAAGGAGGAAAGACCCAGTGATGAGGGAGCAGAAGACTCTATCACTGCCAACAAAAAGAAAGCTGCACTTAAAAGAAAATACAGTCCTTACAATTCTGACTTAAAATTACAGGTCCATTGCACCAGGTGATTCACATTCTCTGAGCCTTCTTTGTACAATATGTAGTGACTGGGAATCTGACTAAGCCATGAAACCTTCAAAACTGCTTTACCACATGGAGACCAAGCATTCTGCCTTAAAAGACAAGACTTTGGGGTTTTTGTTCTTAAAAAATCTGATCACAAAGAATACAAGCAAGTATTGAAGGAGATCGCTTAATCAAATGTGTCTGCACTAAGCACACCATTCTTAGTGTCTAACTGCCTTGTTAACGCTAAGAAGCCCTTTGGTGTTAGTGAAGAGTTGATCCTACCTGCTGTGAAGGACATTTGCCATGTCGTTCTAGGAGAGGCTGCCATTTAAAAGGTGGCTCACGTTTCTCTTCTGGCTGGCATGATCGATGAATTGATGAAACAGCAGACTCTATCAAGGCACAGGTGTTCTAGAGCTCAGTGAGTCCTGGGGCCACATAATCTGGTGAATCTACCAGTGTTGACAACAAGGCAATAACACTTGTGTCCGTGTGCTATATTTTTTGATAGGATGTACATGAGGGTATGTTATGTGCACTTTTGTTGCCAATCAATAACACAGCTATGGCACTAGTCAAGTCTTTGAATGATTACATGTCAGGAAAACTTATTTGGTCATGTTATGTCAGGATATGTTGGATGGGGGAGCTGCCATGACTGGATGGCTTTCTGGTTTCACTACTTAGGTCAAAGAGGTCTCATAACTGTGAGTATATATATGCAATGAGTCATTCATGAGAAATTCATAGAGATATCAACAACATTAAAATACAAATGCTTGACTTACATCTGTTCACAGAGCTCCATAAAGAGATGGACACAGAGCACACACATCTTATATTCAGAAGTGAGAGGAGATTTTAAATGTAGGTCACTAGCCAGAGTTTTGAGTTACAGGAGCTGTACCAGAGATTTCATTTAGCAAAGCAACAGTGACAAACAGTGCATGTCAGTGACATAGAATGGATCATAAATGTAGCTCACTTGTGGGACACACTCAACCTGTTCAATAAATGTAGTTTGTCACTTTGGGGAAGAATGACAACTGTCATCAAGGTGGCAGACAAAGTGGCTGCATTCAAAGCCCATCTAGAATTATGGGCGTGATTGGTGAACACTGGGATTTTGGATGTTTCAACTCTTAACAGAGATTTACAGAGAGCCTGAGCCAGGCTTGTTTTTCTCCCAGCTGCTAGAGTTTGAACACTGCTCACCCATCTCAGCTTTCAGGAGTTTGAACACTGCTTCCTAACCACAACAGACCCTCAGACTGTGGAGGAGGGGCTCCACAGCCCCTTTTGGAATAAGCCAGGTGAGTCAACTTAAGTCTGTGTTAAAGAGGATCAAATGCTTGGTGAGGGTGGCCTTAAAAGTATACTTGAGACAACTTCAAATCTTTGTATATTCTGGATTAAAGTTCAGATGGAATAGCCTGAGGTTACCACAAAAGCACTGAAAAGCCAGCTTCCATTGCCAACATCCTCTCTTTGTGAAGCAGATTTTCTGCAGTGACAGCCACCAAAATGAGTAGACTGAAAAGAAAGCAGCACACTCCAAGTGTCGCTGTCTCCCATCACCCCCAGCTGGGACTATCTAGTTGCTGGAAGACGAGCTCAGGATGCCCAGTGATTCCGTCTTATGGAGACCTACATAATTGTTTCCTTATACAATGCAATGTAATAATACTAGAAATAAAATGCAAATAAATATAATGCTCTGAAATCACCCCCAAACCATCCCCTCTGCCAATGGGTCCCTAGGAAAATTGTCTTCTATGAAACTGGTCCCTGGGGCCAAAATGTTGGGGATCGTTTCAGTAAAGAGCTACCAAGCAAAGACTCAAGGGGCCCAGGTTACCTGAGCTGATACAGTAAGGAAATGGTCTCTGCTTTAATCCTGTAAGGAAAGTAACTCTGAAGTGACCGTTCCATCTTTTATTTCCTGTTTGTGCTTCTTCCACCCTTTGCTTCCCCAAAGCCCTCTGCTCCTGCTCAGCTCACCAGTGCCCCTCCGTTTTATGATGGGATGCTGCCTGATTCATTAATACCTAATAAAAACCAATTAGATCTTCTTTTTTATAAAAAATAATTCTTGGAAGACACCACTGATCCACAACAGGAGGTTCTGAACATATGTGGATTTCAAGAAGGACTTCCAGAGGTGAGGTGGGAATCAAGACGGGAAGCACAAGCAGGTAATGGCCAGATAAAAGCAGGTAGAAAGATCATCACAGGTAGAGACTGTGCCAAGGCCCTGTGACAGAAAGTTATAAGGCACTTGAAGTGGTGAGAGGAAGCGAGTGTGGCTAGAACAAAGAGGAAACCACAACCAAATGAGAAAAGAGAGAGAGCTCTTCACACACAGGCTATGCAGGAAACAGGAGGACCAGGAGAGGGACACACGAACACACTGGCCAGAATCCTCTTTAAGGAAGAAGTTGCTTTGCAGCTGGGACTTCCCCAGGAGCAGAAAGCTGACCAGCCCAAGGTTACACCCCTCCTTAGGGACCCACATCCAAGGAGTGATCCACGTGCAAAGTAAAGTTCTAGTCTTCTCCGATCCCCCCCGGGTTGGCCATGTCTGATGTCACCTGGCTCTCAGCTGAGACCTTCTCCACGCCAGCTCCTATCTCTGCCTTTCTTTCCATGGGGGTGGATCACACAGCCCTCCTGAGACACTGTCCTATACACGAGGCTCCATCTCAAGCAATTCTCAGGGCAGTCCATGTGGGGCTCTATGCCAGGAAGCTCAGCCTATGCTGGGAGCGCAAGGGGACACCATAGAGGCAGAGAGCACAGTACCACCTGCATTTCCACCTTGGAGAAGTAGACAGGATGCCACTGGTCTCTATGCTCTTTCACCTACCCTGGAGTCCCCTCCAGCAAAGCACACGGAGGAGCGAGGAGAGCAGGGTACGCTTCTCCCGGCCCCCGCAAGGCTTAAGACCCTGGGCCCAATCTTTCAGCTTCTTGGGCTGCACTGAAAGAATTGTTTTGAGCTACATATTAAATATGCATTATAGTTAATGTCTGTAAGTAACAAAACCTCCATTCCTTTTCAACTTATTAAATGTTTTACAAGATAAAGCTTTACAAGCTCAAGTTTAATAATTAAATAAAAAACTCACACGTGTGGCTCCCAGCAGCCGAGCCCTGTCCTCCCAGGTTGATACACCTGAGTTTGGATTCAAATGTATGCAGGAGACCGTCAGCGTTGCACGGTGCCATCCCAGCCCACATTCCCACAGGGCCTGTGTTTGGAAGACACTGCCATCCATCTGTGTCACTGCGAGACCTTTGCATGTCACCATCAGGGGCTGCCTCCCACATAGCACTGAACACAAGCCAAGTGCTGCTTAACTGTACATGAATTCTCCACAGTCAGAATTATAGGGGGTTGGGGGTGCAACTCAGTGGCAGAGCACTTACATACATGTACAAAGCCCTGGGTTCCATCCCCAACACTGCAAAAACAAAACCTTACAAATCATAACATATTACAATGGGGGATTTACATGAAGCATCTCACTTAACCCTCAGACAACTCTGTGATATGGGTGCCATCATGGGCCCTACCTCAGAAAAAAGGAAACTGAACCTAGAGATCGAACCCCTTGCCACACACGAAGTAAATGGGCAACCTCAATGTAACTGCAACCATCCAAGGCCAAGGTCCAGACGTTCACTGGTGTGTGTGGCTTCTCCAGAGCCAAAGCACCTTTCTAGATCATTCCCCCAGCCTCTTTCCTTTACTTCACTCCCCTCTATTTCTGTCCCCAAGCTCCCTATCCCCATGCTGTTCTGGAACTGGCATTTTAAAGTGTAGAAAATAACTATGTCCTCTACTTAAAAATCCTTCATACAGAACCAGCTACCATAGAAATTAAAATATGCTAATGGTATGGGGAAGTGCTTCAGGATATACATATTTAAAGACACATGTTTTAATAGTGTAATCTGAACTATGAGAATAGCATGACTGAGAGGTGACAGATACTCTAAAACTTCTGAGTGGTTCTGGTGTGGTGCAGGGATATGGGAGCAGAAATGCAAAGACTATGAACCATTCCCAAGGATGTCACTTATACAAGGATACATACGGATTTGGGTTAAAATGTGTACACTTTGAAAAGTACTGAGTTTATACTGAATACACCCTGGATGGGAAGATGGATGGGTGGATGGATGGGTGGGTGGGTGGGTGGATGGATGGATGGATGGGTGGATGGATGAATGGATGGATAGATGGATGGATGGATGATAGATGAACTATTTTAAGCCAAACAATGGACAGGCTGTGTTCAACATTTTAGGACAAGATAACCATACTGACCCACCCACCGGAACACTCTCTGATCCCCAGTCTTTGGAGGAAACCACTCATGGAGAAATTCTGCTGGCAAGCTCATATAGATCTTATTGTGCAGAAAATACCCACTGCATATCAAAGAAAATAATACCTGGGTCTTGGATCATAGAACACCTGTGCTTCTGGTATAAGAAGAAACACCTGGCTCATTAGCAGGAGATCCTAAAGCACCCAAGGGTTCTTAGCCTCTCCTGGCCTAAGCCTGTCTAATAGACTACCCTCCCAACAACAGGGGAAATGGAGAAGCCAAAGCAAAGCAGCCTTCCTTTTAGCCTCAGGGCTCTGCCCTGGCCTGCCCTGGCAAGGTCAAGATGAGGACCTTGGTTGTTACTGAGCCACCCAACTCCCAGTCCAGTGCAAATCTGACATGGTCACTGTCTCTGAAAACATCTTTTTTACATTCTTTTGTACAGAGCATTATGCAGATGGATCAACACTAGGCCCTTGGGGAGAACCCTAAGATATGGCCCTTGCCTTGAAGCAGCCACTTGATGAGTGATTCCTTCTGAAAAGAACATTTAAATACACTATGCAAGTGTGATTTGTACTCAGACATTATCTCACAGATTGTCTATAAATACATGGAAAGATTGGAGAAATACCACTTCCTTTGGCTGAAATTGGAGTAAGTGCAATTAATTCTTCAGACATCTCATAAATTATCTCAAAATAGATATGGAAAGAATAGAGTCATGACTCTGTTTAGATGAAATTGGGATGCAAAACTGTTTGCCACATGGCAGGTGCTCAGTAAATATGGAGTGGAATAATGAACTAACCATCTAAAACACAGAGCCATTGGCTGCTTTTCCAACCCATCTTCTTCTCTTCTCAGGAAGACAGCGTGATGGCATTTCCTAGCCTGTCTTGCCGTGAAGTACGACATGAGGCAGGGTTCTGGCCATTGGGTGAGGTAGATATAATAAGTTCCACATCAAAGCTTAAAAATTTTTTTTTTATTTTAAAAGTAAAAGAACACAAACACTAACGAACATACACACAGTAGCACAAGAACAGTACAAAAACCGAATTACAGATAAGGTGGCAGGGGATCAACAATGGTTGTTGTATCACATGTTGGTAACTTCAAAGTGTATACTCAGGACAATACAAGTAGACATACAAGGTTGATCAAACAGCTAATCACCGATTGTTTGCCACATCAATATGACATGAGACAACAGTGCAACCATGTCAGCCATCCCACACATACATATATACCTACTCAGCTATCCCCCTCTTCCTCCTCTCCTTCCCTTCATCCCGATTGCTCTCTACCCTTGAGCAGTCTCCCTTTATACCTCCCCATCTATATTCCCACCTCCAGGTTCCTACACTGATGATACTATACACTGTTTGCACATGCACATCTGGTTTACCTCACTTATGAGTATGGTCTCTAATTGTGACCATTTGCCTATAAAAGCCCCTAGATTGTCTTTCTTTACAGCTGAATAATATTCCATTGTGTAAAAATGCCACAGTTTCTTAATCCACTCCTCTGTGGATGGACATTTGGGTTGTTTCCACGATTTAGCTATTACAAATTGTGCTGCTATAAACATGGGTGCACATATATCACAGTGATATGCTGTTTTCAGATCTTCTGGGAAAATACCCAGAAGGGGGATAGCTGGGTTGAGTGGGACCTCTAGACCTAGTTTGTTGAGGAATATCCATACCAATCTCCAAAATGGTTTCACCAGTCTGCATTCCCACCAGCAGTGCAGCAGAGTTCCTATTGCTCCACAGCCTCGCCAGCATTTGTTATTGGATGATTTCTTGATGCTGGCCAATCTTACTGGGGTGAGATGAAATCTCAATGTTGTTTTTATTTGCATTTCTTGAATGACTGAAGATGTAGAACATTTTCTCATATATTTATTTGCCATTTGTATTTCTTTATCTGAGGAGTGTGTATTTATCTCAGATGCCCATTTCTGGATTGGGTCTTTGAATTTGGACAGGTTCATGTTTTTTAATTCTTTGTATGTTCTAGATAGAAGGCCTTTGTCCAAGGGACAGCCAGCTAGGATTTTTTCCCAATCTGTGGGTTTTCTTTTTACTCTGCTGCTGATTTCTTTAAATGTGCAAAAACTTTTCAGTAAGATGAGGTCCCAGTTATGGATGCTTTGAAGTGTTTCCCTTGCAATTTGATTTTTGTTCATGAACTCTCTGCCTACTCCTATGTCTTCAAGATTTTTACCTACTGTCTCTTCCAATAGGTCTAGTGCTTCTGTTTTAAGATTGAGATCTGTGATCCATTTTGACTTGAGTTTGGTGCATGGTGATAGACTTGGGTCTATTTTCAGTCTTTGGCAAGAGGCAAGCCAATTTTTCCAGCACCATTTATTAAAGAGGCTATCTTTTTTCCAGTGAGCTTGTTTGGCCCCTTTGTCAAATATTAGGTGGCTGAGTGTGTTTGTGGTTGTGGCTATATCTTCCAGTCTGTTCCATTGATCCTCAGGTCTGTATTTGAGTCAGTACCAGGTTGATTTTATTACAGTAGCTTTGTAATATAATTTCAGGTCAGGGATTGTGATTCCACCTGACTTGTCCTTGTTGCCCAGGATTGCTTTTGCTCTTCTAGGTCTCTTCTGGTTCTAGATGAACTTAAGACATGTTTTCTCTAGATCTGTGAGGTATGTTGATGATAGTTTAATGGGAATTGCATTGAATCTGTACAACAATTTTGGTAGTATGGCCATTTTCACAATGTTGGTTCTTCCTAACCATGAGCAGGGAATGTTTTTCCATTTATTGAAATTCTCAATGTTAAATGAGCAACTCAGGAATGAATTAGAACACATGAAACAGTCTCAAAGAAATTTCCAGGAAATGAAAACTGCCAATGAAAGCTTGCAAAACCACTTGAATGAATCCAAAGATAGAATTTCCGATCTTGAAGATAGCCTGACAGCTAAAGATCATGAAAGGAAGGATCTCTTAAAGTCAACAAGGAACCAGGAGAAATCAATCCAACAGCTCCAAGATGAAGCAAAGAGAAATAACTTGAGAATAACAGGAATCAGTGAATCAGAAGGAGGCAACACAAATGACATAAAAAGAATATTTGGAGAAATGATAGAAAATTTCCCGAGAATGGTAAAAGAAACTGATGTGCAGGTAAATGAAGCATATAGAACTCCAGTGAGCCACAACCCAAATAAAACCACCCCCAGTCATATAGTAATCAAGATCCCAAATACGCAGCAAAAGAACACAATATTAAAAGCTGCTAGAGAAAAGAAACAGATCACCTATAAAGGAAAGCCCATCTGAAGCACGCAGATTTCTCAACAGAAACCACGAAATCAAGAAGAGCTTGGAGCAAGATATTACAGATTCTCAGACAAAACATCTTCCAACCCAGACTGATGTATCCTGCAAAACTATCCTTCAAATTCAGTGGAGAAATAAAATATTTCCATGACAAAGACCAACTGAAGAAGCTCATGAGTGCCAAACCAACATTACAAAAAGTACTGAAAGATATTCTAGACAGAGAAAAAAGTGACCACAATCCCAAGAACAATAGAAAAGAACCCTTAAGCAGAACAAGCAAGTAAACAGATAGCAAAAATAGGAAAGCAACAACAAGTAAACAGCATGACAAGAATAAGCCAATGTATAACAGTTATAACCATCAATGTAAGTGGCCTCAATTCACCAGTCAAAAGAAACAGACTGGCAGAGTGGATTAAGAGACAGAATCCCACAATATGCTGTATACAAAAAACACACTTTACTCAAAAGGAAATCCATAGACTGAAAGTCAAAGGTTGGAAAACAATCCTCCATGCAACAGGTTCCCAGAAAAAAGCAGGGGTAGCTGTTATGTTTGCAGAAAATGTAAACTTCAATCTGAAAACAATCAAAAGAGATAAAGAAGACCACTACATACTAGTTAGGGGAAAGCTACACAAGGAAGAGATAACAATCCTAAACGTTTATGCACCAAATACTGGAGCACCAAACTTTATAAGTCAAATTTTAACAGACTTAAAGAACCAAATAATTAATAACAGTATTGTAATAGGGGACCTAAACACCCCTTTGAAGCAAACAGACAGGTTACCTGGCCAAAAACTCTGCAAAGAAATAATAGACCTACACCAAAGGTGCAAACAAATGGACTTAGTAGATGTACACAGAGTGTTCCACCCCACAACATCAGAATACACATTTTTCTCAGCTGCACAAGGGTCCTTCTCTAAAATAGACCACATTCTAGCCCATAGAGCATATCTACATAAATGCAAAAGAATTGATATTATCCCATGCATATTATCTGACCACAGTGCAATGAGATTGGAAATTAATGACAAAGGGAACTCCAAAAACCCCATAAACACTTGGAGATTAGACAACAACTTCCTGAATAACCAGTGGGTCACACAAGAAATTAAAGAAGAAGTTAAAAAAATACCTACAAACAAATGAAAATGCAAATACAACTTACTGGAATCTGTGGGATGCAACGAAAGCAGTCCTCAGAGGGAAATTTATAGCGATGAACTCACATATAAAGAAAACAGAAAGAGAACTAATAAATAGCCTAATGCTACACTTCAGACTTCTAGAAAAAGAAGAACAAGTCAAACCAAAAGCCCAAAGAAGGAAGGACATTATAAAACTCAGGGCAAAAATTAATGCAATTGAGATGAAGAAAACACTACAAAAAATAAATGAATCATAGAGATGGTTCTTCAAAAGAATAAATAAAATTGATAAACCCCTAGCCAACCTTATTAAAAAAAGAAAGGAAAGAATTCAAATTCATGCAATAAGGAATGAAAAGGATGAAATCACTACAGATCCCACAGAAATTCAAAAGATCATTAATACCTACTTTGAAAATCTTTACTCCCATAGGATGGAAAACTCAGAAGAAAAGGATGGACTCCTAGAAATGTACAAACTACCAAAATTCAATCAGGAAGATACAAAAAATCCTGAACAACCCAATATCAATTAATGAGATTGAAAGTCCCATTTAAAACTTACCAACAAAGAAAAGCCCAGGCCCTGATGGATTCACAGCAGAATTCTATAAAATATTCAGTGAAGATTTAATGCCAACACTCTTCAAACTCTTCAATGAAATTGAAAAGAAAGCAATTCTCCCTAACTCATTTCTGGATGCAAGTATTACACTGATACCAAAACCAGAGAAGGACCAAACTAAGAAAGAGAACTATAGGCCAAACTCCCTATTGAACATAGATGCAAAGATACTCAATAAAATACTAGCAGATAGAATGCAGTGAATCATAAAGAAAATTATACACCATGGCCAGGTTGGATTTATTCCAGGAATGCAGGGATGGTTCAATATTCGCAAATCAATTAATGTAATACATCATATCAATAGAGTCAAAGACAAAAATCGCATGACCATCTCAATTGATGTGGAAAAAGCTTTTGATAAAGTCCAACACGCATTCATGTTAAAAACCCTAGAAAAAATAGGAATAGATGGCCTTTACCTCAATCTTATCAAAGCCATCTATGACAAACCAACAGCCAACATCATACTAAATGGGCAAAAACTGAAAGCTTTCACATTAAACTCAGGAACAAGACAAGGATGTCCACTGTCACCACTCCTATTCAATATAGTTCTGGAAGTATTAGCCAGAGCAATTAGACAAGATAGAGAAATAAAAGGAATACGGACAGGAAAGGAAGAAGTAAAACTATCACTATTTGCAGATGACATGATTCTTTACATGGAAGATCCCAAAAACTCCACAAGAAGATTCCTTCAATTAATAGACAAATTCAGCAGAGTAGCTGGATACAAAGTCAACACCCAAAAATCAACAGCATTTCTATACACAAACAGCAAACATTCTGAGAGAGAAATTAAGGAAACCACACCTTTTAAAATAGCATCCAAGAAATTGAAATATTTAGGAATCAACCTAACACAGGATGTAAAAGATTTATTCAATGAAAACTACAGTACTCTGAAAAAAGAGATCAATGACAATTTCAATAAATGGAAAAACATTCCCTGCTCATGGTTAGGAAGAACCAACATTGTGAAAATGGCCATACTACCAAAATTGTTGTACAGATTCAATGCAATTCCCATTAAACTATCATCAACATACCTCACAGATCTAGAGAAAACATGTCTTAAGTTCATCTGGAACCAGAACAGACCCAGAATAGCAAAAGCAATCCTGGGCCACAAAGTCAAGTCAGGTGGAATCACAATCCCTGACCTGAAATTATACTACAAAGCTACTGTAATAAAATCAACCTGGTACTGACTCAAATACAGACCTGAGGATCAATGGAACAGACTGGAAGATATAGCCACAACCACAAACACACTCAGCCACCTAATATTTGACAAAGGGGCCAAACAAGCTCACTGGAAAAAAGATAGCCTCTTTAATAAATGGTGCTGGAAAAATTGGCTTGCCTCTTGCCAAAGACTGAAAATAGACCCAAGTCTATTACCATGCACCAAACTCAAGTGAAAGTGCATCACAGATCTCAATATTAAAACAGAAACTCTAAATCTATTGGAAGAGACAGTAGGTAAAAATCTTGAAGACATAGGAGTAGGCAGAGAGTTCATGAACAAAAATCAAATTGCAAGGGAAACACTTCAAAGCATCCATAACTGGGACCTCATCTTACTGAAAAGTTTTTGCACATTTAAAGAAATCAGCAGCAGAGTAAAAAGAAAACCCACAAATTGGGAAAAAAATCCTAGCTGGCTGTCCCTCAGACAAAGGTCTTCTATCTAGAACATACAAAGAATTAAAAAAACATGAACCTGTCCAAATTCAAAGACCCAATCCAGAAATGGGCATCTGAGATAAATACACACTCCTCAGATAAAGAAATACAAATGGCAAATAAATATATGAGAAAATGTTCTACATCTTCAGTCATTCAAGAAATGCAAATAAAAACAACATTGAGATTTCATCTCACCCAAGGCTGTGGAGAAATAGAAACTCTTCTGCATTCTTGGTGGGAATGCAGACTGGTGAAACCACTGTGGAGATCGGTTTGGAGATTCCTTAGCAAACTTGGTCTAAAGGTCCCATTCAACCCAGCTATTCCTCTTGGTGTATTTTCCCAGAAGATCTGAAAGCATATCATTGTGATATATGTGCACCCATGTTTATAGCAGCATAATTTGTAATAGCTAAATTGTGGAAGCAACCCAAATGCTCATCCACAGAGGACTGGATTAGAAAATGCTCATCCACAGAGGACTGAATATTACTCAGCTATGAAGAAGGACAGATCTGGAGCCTGTGTATGGTCACAACTAGACACCACATTCAAGTGAAATAAATCAGAGGTTCATGTGCAGGTGGCATATTGTATCACTGGTATAGGGATCTGAAGATGGGAATGTGGATTGGGGGGTGTGAAGGGAGTCTGCTCAAAAGTAGGGAGCAGGTGGGATGAGGGGAGGAGCAAAGGGAAGAAAGGGACAAATATGTATCTACGTGTGTACATGCCAGATGGCTAATCTGGTGCCACTGTTAATCTGTGTCATTTTATGGTAAGGAACAGTTCATGATTGTTTGATCAAGATTGTATGTCTATATGTGATTTCAGAACCATGAACTTTGAAGTTACCAAAGTTATCATGGTTGCTGTGGTGCAGCAACCATTGGTGATTCCCTGTTGCTCTGCCTATAATTCAATTTTGATTGTACTGCTCTTGTGCTACTTTGTGTCTTTTTGTTAATGTTTTCCTTTTGTTGTTGTTGTTGTTATTTTCTTTGTTTGTTCATTTTTTTATACTTTAAAAAAAGAAACACCCATGGTTGTTGCTAAATTCTAGTTGGCAAATTTGGAGAAGGGTCCAGGGCCTGAAGGCTGCTCTTTTCCTGTCTGCAACCCCAGCTCCTTAGGAGGCTGGAGAAGGAGGATCACGAGTTCAAGACCAACCCACACAGTTTAGCAAAACCTTGTCTCAGAATAAAAAGTTTAAAAAGAACTAGAGACGGAGCTCAGTAGTAGAGCCCTGGCTGAGCATACATGAGGCTCTGGATTCAATCCCCAGTAGAGGAAGGAAGGGAGGGAGGGAGGCAGGGAGAAAGGCAGGGAGAAAGGCAGGGAGGGGCTGCTCTGTGTGCTACACTGTGCATCTGTTGCATGATGGTGTGTTATGCGCATGAGTATGATGAGTTATTCTGAAATCCCTTAGCTAACCAGTAGTTATTATGAGTCATTATTATAATGCCTTTGCAATTTCATCTGCAGAAAACAAAGTGTGCATTTACAAAAGATTCAACTTTTATAATATTTTAAAATATCTAAAAAATTATTCTTACCGTTATTCTACACCTCTGTTCCAGAAACCCCAGGTGACCAGCTACATGACCTTGGGTGACCTACTCCGGCTCCCTGGTTTGATTTCTGATCCATAGTATTTCAACACAGTGCATTTACTGCTCCATCCAGCCCTAGGTATTAGTGACTTTATAATTCCATGAAGTATTTGCAAAAGCCACTGCCACTGGGGAGATAGCTCCGAATGCTCAGTGTCACCAGGCAAGTAACTAAACCACTCTGCCTCCCATGCTCTTATCTCTGTAGAGAAGGTTGATGAAAGGGGTCTGGCTGGTTATCCTATAAAGAGTTAATCCATGTACAGCATTTTGATCAGCTCCTGGTACAGTGCAGTAATCAAAAATAATAGCACTGGAGCCCACCCTGATGACTTGTCCATGACTCAGTTTCCCTCTCTGTCAAATGGGGCTGCTCCTGGCACATGTGCTGCAGAGCCACAGCATGGAATGAGCTAAAAGCAGGGACAGAGATGACCACCTCTGCATAGGAGGTGGCTGTGACAGCAGTATGCCCAGACATTGCCCCCCGCCACAGGACGTAATCTCCCAGATGAGAGGGCTCCTCCTACAGGGATTTAGTTTCTGTCAAGACTGGGAAGTCCTGCTGGGGATATAGCTCAGTGGAATAAGTGCTTGCCTAGCAAGCGCAGGGTCCTGAGTTCGATCCCCAGCACCGCAAAAAAAAAAAAAAAAAAAAAAGACTGGGAAGTCCAGAGATGCAGAGATAGGCAGTGCTAACCTACAAAGCCACTGAGGCAGGGCTGAGCCCAGGACCCAGTCCCCAGGCCACAGGTGAAGCTCAGCAGGAGAGCAGGGGGGGGAAGGGGAGGCGGGGTGAAATTGGCAAGCAGGAAGGACCTCAAGTTCATCCCCACCACTCTAAAGATTACAGGAAGACGAACGGGGCCCCGAGCCCTCAGGGATGAACAAACACAATCTTCAGGATCGCTTTTGTTCAGTAACCAGGGCAAACTCTGTGTGTGTGTGTGTGTGTGTGTGTGTGTGTCTTCCTCCCTTTTACTCCACTAATGAAAGGGAACGAGAAGAAAGATTTGCCTTCAGACAAATCAGGTGACAAGGGGAAAACATTAAAACCCTGAAGCCCCAGAGGACATCTTTGGCAGGTACTTGCACAAGGCAAATTCCGTCTCTTGAAATCCTTGCCACCAGGTGTTGGCAGCAAGGAAACAATTGTCACACTGGAGAGGAACGCAATCGAGATGGCTCCGAGGAACCGCGGGTGTCAAAGCCAAGGTGGGAGAGAAGCATTCGCTCAGAGGCATTTGAAGGGTTTGGCACGGGAGGCGTCAGGACAGGGAACTCCGTCAGGATGCATGAAACCGGGTGGCTCTTGGTAGCAGAAGCCCCGATTTGAGATCCTGAGTCCTTGGCGTCTGCTTTTCCACTCACTTGCTCTGTGACTTTGGGCAGGTTCCTTCGCTTCTCTGGGGTTTAATTTCCCCACTAGAAAGAAGAGAGGAAGAAATAAACAGCACCCAGACTCCCTTCTGGTCTGTACAGTTTGTTGCTGAGGGTGTCAGAGCACCGTGAAACAGCCCCGGGGAGCTGTACTAAGAAAACGTTCAGGGACAGTTGGTGACAGTTCTACAGGGATGGCAATTTATAGTCATTCATCACGGTGCTCAGTTGGAACAGGCCTCCTTTTAGTGGGCAAAAAGTAGATTGTTCTGGTATACTCTCTCCTCATGCTTGAGTCTGGAGCAGAGACCAGAGCCCTCAGTGGTAAAAACTTACAGTGGAAATACTGTTCTGAGTACTGGAATACAACTGCCTAATGGATCACTCATCCACCCTTATCACTGCCCAGTAAAATCTGTGGGCTACATGTGCATCTGTGCGTGTCTGTCATCCTACCATTAGTCAACCCACTCACCAGCTTATCCCGTAGCCCTACACCATGCCTTTATCCACTCATGAATGCACATAGATCATAGATACACAGAATAAATATACATATGTGTCCATTCTGGGCATCTATTAATTTATTCAATAATCCAGACATCTACCAATCCACTGCCCTATCCATACATAAACATACAACTATGAACACACACTCTTGCCCTCATCCCTGTGCTTGTATACCTACCCAGATACACATCTACCCATCCATCCACCCAAACACCCACTCATCCATCCATTCGTGGAACCAGGTGTTCTCACCTTCTCACCCACAGGCAATGCAGACGCTGCCCATCCATCGCTGGTCCTTCTGTGCATCCCTTCATGCGTCTGTTTGCTCAGGAGTGACTGTCGTGCATTTATACACTCTTCGCAAAGCCGTGGGGATCCAGAGCGAGAAGACCCTCACCCACAGGTCTCAGGCGCTTGCTATGGTGATCAGGAAGGAGAGGACAAGCAGGACGTGGCAACGCCTGTGACAGACACAAAGAGGAAAGCTAAGAATCACAGCTACCATCCAACTGACCACTGTGCACCCAATTCCTAGGTTATGTCTGACAGGAATAAGATGAGCTGGATATTCTCATTCTTCTGCTGATGAAGGCAGTGGGGCTTAAAGAGGTTAATTAATTGTCCCCCCATGCTGGGCTTTCCCTGTGGATGGGATCATATAAGAGCACACATTTTATGACTCATTTCTTCCACTTAGGATGTTTGCAAAGTTAATCTGCATTGTGGCACATTGTGGCATGACATTCCATTGCATGAGTAAACACATTTTGTTAATGTGTTCACGTGACGCTGGACAATGGAGGTTTAGAGGCCTTTAGTCTACGATGAGGACCAAAGTTGGACACATGCGTTTTCATGGCTGCTGGGGACATACTTGGGAGTACAGTTATGCCCAGACGGTAGGTGTGTGTTTAATCATCTGAGTAACTGTCACACTTTGCCAAAGTGGCAGTGTCACTTTACATTCCTACCAGCACTGTGCGAGGGTTTTAGTTTGTCCACATCCCCACCAACACTTGCTATTTTCTTCTGACTTTTTGACTCTAGCCATCCGAGGGAGTATGAAGCAGAATTTGCCTGTGCTTTTGTTCTGCTTTCCCTGGTAACTAATGGTGTGAAGCACCTTATCATATGTGGACTGTCTGTGTGTGTGTCACTTCCTTGAAGAAATGCCCGTGTAGATCCTTTACCCTTTCAATTGAGTTATTTATATTTTATTCAGTTTTTAAAGTTCTTTACATGTTCCAGATACCAAATGTTTATCAAATACGTGGCTTACAAAATTTTTCTCTTATGCTATGAGTTGTTATTTCACAGCTCCTTTTTGGAGGATTTCATTTGTTTGGGTTTTGGATTTTGGTTTTGTAAGACAAGGTCTCACTATGTAGCCAGACTGGTACCGAATTCACTGCAATCTTCCTGCCTCAGCCTCAAGAGTGCTAGGATTACAGGCATGCACCACAACGCCTAGCTGTCATTTCACTTCCTTGGTATCTTTTGAAGTATCACAGTGTTTAATTTTGGTAAAGTAGAACTTGTCTGTTTTCTCTTTCATTTTTAGTGCTTTGAGTATCATTTGAATAATTATTTAAATCTTATAAATATAATTTACATTTAGCACAGAGCCTCACAAATGGGAAATATCTGGCCAATACTGAGTTGCTATCGTTAACAATATAAGGAGGCTATAATTCAGTGTCTGCTGCAGGGACATCTGTGTTCATTCTTCTGTTGATTACTTCTACGTAGCCTATCAGTTAGGAACTATCAGTCCCTGCACACTGACAGGAACCCAAGATCTGCCAGGTCAAGTGTTAGATGTGGTCATCAGACACCGGTATCCAACATCGGCCTCAGCCTGAGCTATCAGAAAACTTATGTCTGATAATTGAGAGAACCATTACTCAAGAAATGTGGCATACTCAGCCTGGGATGGTGGTTCATTCCTGTCATTCTAGCACTCAGGAGGCTGAGGCAGGACGAAGCTGAGTTTCAGGCTAGCTGAAACTTGGGAGTACAAGACCAGGCTGGACTATATGAGGGATTATATCTAAAAACAGCTACATATAAAAAAGGAAGGAAGGAAGGAAGGAAGGAAGGAAGGAAGGAAGGAAGGCAGGCAGGCAATAGGCCGTATTTATAATAAGGAGGAAGTATAGGTCCTGATCAAGGAGGTGACAGTCGCACTCTGTAAACAGAGCTCATTCACAGCAGTGCAGGGTTCTGTTTAAGGTGGCTATTACAGGATGGAATGACTTGGAAAGAGAAGAGACTTCTGTGAGACCCACAAACATCTGGGAAGGCTTCATGGGTGGTGGATTTGTGTGTGTGTGTGTGTGTGTGTGTGTAAGATGGAACCCAGGGCCTTGTGCCTGCCAGGCAGTGCTTTATCACTGAGCCATATGCCCAAGCCCGAGGCGGTGGCTCTCTATCATGGTAGGATCTGGGAGTTTAAAGTACGAAGGTCCAGAGTAAGGAACAACAGGTAGCTAGACGTGACAAAGGAGCAATAGTGACTCTAAAAATGTTGTGTTGGACAAAAGCAGAAACAACCTCTCATAGGAAAAATGGTAAGAATAAGAACAACTCCAAGGACACTAACCGCCCACACTCCAGGTGTCACCCAGGTAGGCACGCTTGCTCAGTCTTCAGAACCCTCACCCAAAGGAGGTACCATTATCACTTCCATTCCAAAGATGAGGACAATGAGGCCCAGAGACGCTGCATAATCCGGCCCAGATTACAAATGAGAACTGAGAGCAAACCACATTCAGGCAGCAGAGTTGTCAGGAATGGTAGAAGGCGAGAGAACTACAGCATCACTGGAGATCTTAGAGCAGTGGCTGGAAATTCATGAGTTCACTCTGGACATGGGTTCAGATCGCGACTCTCTCGGAATCCTATCTACATTTCTTAGCTTTCCCAGTCCCAGTTTCCTCACATCAAAAGTGGGATGGGAAGTACTTAGTTCACTCTCCAGAGGGCTGTGAGGATCTGGAGAAATCAGAGTTATCAAAGTTGGGCACTGATGCATTTTTCAGCTGCCGACATTGGTCAGGCACAGGGACCTTGGACATGAGCAGTCCCATCACAGGCATTTAGAATGTTCTCTTCAGCGTGGCTCTGGGCGCCAGTCGCAGCCTGGGTCACTGCCTGGCCCTGTGCCTACCAACAGACACCTGTCTCGTTGAGTCTCGTTTCCAGAGGAAATGCAATGTGAGGATCCCGGGGCTTGGAACAGTGCCTGGCATGGTGGAAGCTGACTTGGGGGGCGGGGGTCACAGTCTTTATCATTAGGGTTCAGGGCTGTGGAGCACAGCTCCCTCATGCTGCATGAGACGCCTTCCCCGGGAGGGCCACAGGCAGCAGCTATCATGCCACCATCCATAGCAGCAGGTGTCACTGTCGTGAGCAGTTGAGAAGCAACGCAAGCAGGCCGTGCTGCGCAACCGGAAAGATCCAGCAGTTACCCTCACCCCACCGGCAGGCACATGCGTGCACAGACACACGCACACACACTGCAGGAACCCGCTCTCGTGCGAGGCAGGGTGAACTTTCGATTCCCCACTCCGGAGTCAGCCGCAGCAAGGGTTGCTTCCCGAGTCCTATTTCTAGTGGTTTTGTTTTGGAGGAGTCAGGAGGGTGCGGGCAGCAGGCGGATGCTGTTGTTTTTCGGGTCTATTTAAAAAACAGAATTCCGTGACTGGCTGTGTTTAAAACAACGAAGACAGATGCCCACAGTGATGATTTTCCTTTCGTTCCTTTGAGACTTTGTTGACACCTATTGTACAGGCTCTTTGTATTAGAAAAGGCGGAGCAACCTTAAGAAAGATCCTAAATATTTGGAGCAGCTCCTCGATGGACTGCCCTGGAAACTCCTAAACTTATCCTCAGCGGCCCTGGCAAAGTCATGGTTAATGCACTGCATGGAGAATTGTGTGTTTGTGTTCAAGTGCTGTCTTCCTCTGGCCAGGCAAAGGGTGTGAGTCACCTCCACAGGACCCAGAGGCTCACGAGGCAGAGAGAGGTCAGACTCTGGCTCTGCCTTTTGCTTACTGTGACGAGTGACTGGATCACACTGAGGCCCAGTTCCTGTGACCCAAAGGATAGAAAGAACTGTCTGCACGCATTCAATCATTCACTTATTCCAGGGTTCTCTGAGCACTCCTTTTGGGGTTCTAGGCATAGCCATAGAGGGGTACAGAAAACCAACACCGGCACACGGAGCGTCAGTGAGATACAGGGAAACTAGAAGCTGGATTTGAGGTGCATATCTGACATTACAGCACTCGGAGAGGCTGAGGCAGGAAGACTGCAAGTTTGAGACCAGCCTGGACAATTTAGCAAGGCCCTGCCTTCAAATAAAAGATAAAAGGGGCTGGGGCGGATGTAGCTCCAGGGTACAGCACCCCTGGGTTCAAGCCTCAGTACCGCAAATCAAAATAAAATCAAAAGAGCATTGGAGTGCAGTGTGTAGGAGTAGCCCGGAAAGAGCTCACCAAAGAGGAGTTGAGACCTAAAAGGGAGGACAGAAGAAACCCCACAAGGCAGAGGGTTGTGCACAAGAGAACAGCACACACAAAGGTCCTGAGGTAGCAGTTTTCCTGGTATCACACAGGGGCAGCGAGGAAGCCAAGGATGGGTGAAGGGTGAGAATGAAGAGCTGATGTCAGAGGGAAGACTGCATGGAGCAGAGCTGAGGACTAAAGCATTGTCCGAGGCCCATCCCTAGTGGGTGTACAGTGACCGGCTGGCACACACACGGCAGGGGTGAGAGGAGAATGCATGGAGAGCCCGTGTGACCACTAGGACACCAGCAGAGAGGCACAAGGACCAGCCCAAGGCCCCTCCACTGGCTGGCTGAAGAGTCTGAGGTCGGCTTATTTCTTCCCCAACACTGAGCACAGACAAAAGTCTTGGGGGTTCTCTCCCCATTGTGAAATGGAGGGATCCAATTCCCTATCCCACAGCCCAGCCCCCACCACCACCAGCCCTCAGGCCCCAGCTGTCAGCAGGGCCCAGGTTGGGAAACCCGCATTTAGGGGACCAGCCCTATGCTTATTGTGTCCTTTCTTCCTCTGTGAACTCCCATTGTTCTGAACTCCTCACCGTGGGTCCCAGGGGTGTGGGACAGCTGAGGGCTCTGATTGAATGGGGGGTGGGATCCTCTTGTTCCTGGCTTCTCAACCCCGTTTCCCCTTCCAGGGAATCTTTACTGAAGGTCTTAGGGTGGACTGTGGAAAGGGTGGAACCAGCAGTGTTTTTCCAAAGAAAAGTGGTAGATGAGAGATTAAGATCCAAAAGACTGTTGCGGCTCCTTCCCCGACACAAAGCCTTTCTCCAAAGCTTCCCCTGGGCAGGGAGGGCTCACAGATAATATCTGGGAAATGCATGCAAATCCACCCAACACAGGCATCACAAGGATCAGGCTACAGGCACAATTTACGAAACCAATTTGGAAGGAGGGGCTGGAAGTATCTTCAGGCATGTGGTGATGCAGACAACGCAGAAAAGTGTGCTGGAGTCTCAGCCTACGGTGCCATCCATCCGTCCACTTCGATATCATAATGTGGCAGGTTCTAGTTTGGATCTTGGAGACACAACCATGGATAAAGTGTGGCCCCTGACCTCTGGTGGAGTTGGGGAGTTGCCAGCCAGAGGAAAAGGAAAGCAAAGATACGGATGCCATGACATACAATCTCTTCTTCCAGAACCCAAGGGCCACACAGAGTGACGGAGGCCACCATGAGAGCAGTGTGTAGAAGCGGAAAGGTGTAACAGCTCCAACCAGGAAGCTCGTGGGGGACTTCCTGGAGGAGGTGAGGTCTATACCACTTTCTCACCCTTGATATTATTTTGGATTGGATCATTCCACCATGTGGAGTCTGACAGTTCCATTGTAGCGCATTTTGCAGTATCCTTGGCTCTACCCATTTGACCTCAGAAGCAGCCCCAGCTCCCAAGTTGTGACAACCAGACATTGCCAATTATTTCATGGGCAAAATCTCCCGGCCTGGTGAGAGGTGTTTGTTTAATGGAGGTGCAAAAAAAAAGCACCCCAGAAGGAGGTTGGTGGAAGTCTGTGGACCTCTCTGGCCTGGTGAAGCCTGGGCCATGGCTGGACAGGGAGTCTCGTGTGAGGCCCAGGGGAGTCCCCGAAAGGTTGAAAGTGGGAGGGCTGTGTCATTAGGAGGTGTCTGCTGCTGGATAGGAGGAGAGCGGTGACAGAGAGAGACCAGAGGAAGGTCAGCCCCATGACTCCATCTAGGGCCCGCCAGTGGCCACGGGAGGCCTTGCCGGGCACCAGGACTGCACACAAGGTCCCGGCCCAGCCAGGCCTGGCCCCTAGCTGACAGGTCTCCTGGGCAGCAGTCCAGGAGTTAAGCCAGGCGGAGTTTCTCTCGCAGGTCTCTGGCTCCTGGGGGTAACACCAAAGCCCCTGTGCCTGTGACTCACAGCAAAGGCCCTTTCCCTTTCTGGAAAGATCACCCATAGCCCAGTGTTAAGGAATCAGGTGTCATAGAGAGAGAACAAGCCTTCCCATTGGGGCTGAGGGTCCTCGTAACAGAGGCCACTGTGCTCCAGGGCCAGGGATCCCACACAGTTGCCTATGCCACTCCAGTAGGGTCACAGCGGGCCTCAGAATGGGAAACTTCTCACTTCCGTATGGTTTGAGTCATCTATTAGATATGACTGCCCATGCTTGGAAGAACAGAAACAAAATGTACTCGGCGCTAAGCTCCAGTTCATGTCTGTGTGCTGCCTGTGAATGTCAGAAAGAAGCAGGGCCTCCTAGCAATGGGGAGGCAGGCCCAGGGGATGAGACCAAGGGCTGCGGCACACACTGGGCAAGCCTGATCCAGTCCCTCGGGGTAACAGCTGGGCTTCTCCGCTCCACCACTGCCAAGCCCCTCAAAGCCCAAGAGACAGAGACCCCAACACTGGACCCTGGGTTCTGAGCTCTTCGCCTCTCCAAAGCCTGCTGTTGGATATCAGGAGCTAGACTCTCTGTGCTTTATTTTTCAAATTTCTAAAAAATGAGAGACAGTAGTCATGCAGTCTTACAGCTAATAAAAAAATAATAATGCACTCTAGTGATTGACTGTAATGTGCTTATAGACTATGTGCCACTCCTCCTAAATCTTATCTTTCTCTTTCCTCTGTGTGTGTGTGTGTGTGTGTGTGTGTGTGTGTGTGTGTGTGGCACTGGGGATCATACCCAGGGCCATTCTGCCACTGAGTTACATCCCCAGGGCTTTTTATTATGAGACAGAATCTCTCTGAGTTGCCCAGGCTAGGCTCAAGCTTGCAGTCCTCCTGCCTCAGCCTCCCAAGCAGCAAGGCTCATAAACATGCATCACCACACCCAACTTATTCCCATTTCACAGACAGGAAAAGCAAGACTCAGAGAGACTGCTCCCTGGGAGGCAGGAGAACAGAAATTCAGATAAAGTCCGCGTGGCTCCAGAGCCCTTTGGGAATACAGTCTTGTCCCAAGTCCTTGCCTACACTGGGGGCTCAAGCAGCTCTAGCCACTGCAACCTATAGCTGGGACACAGGCACATCCCCCAGCCCATGCCCAAAGCCTACCCCGCCTGGAGAATGACAGGGCCGGTATGTGTCACCAGCAAGGACCCTGGCCTCTTGCTTTGACCTTGTGAGTTCTCAATAGCAACAGGCTTGTGCCCCAACCTTGCAGTCTCGTGATACTTCTGTAAATTCAGGCACCCAGAGCTCACTGGGACAGAGGGGTCCTTCTTGCAGCGGCCAGAATCAGTATTTTAAACCACTGCAGGATTAAATTGCTCCAGTGCTTAACGCCTCCACTTTTAAATTTTTTCATCAGAGGGCTAGGGAAACAGCTTGGCAGTACAGTGCCTGCCTGGCAAATGCACAGTCTTGAGTTCAATTCCTAATATTAAAATTTTTTTTCATGAGAGCTGGGCATGGTGGCCCATGTCTGTCATCCCAGCACTCTGGGAGGCTGAGGCAGGAGGATCACAGATTTGAGCTCAGCCTGCGCAAATTAGCGAGTCAGTCAGACCCAGCCTAAAACTTAAAAAATGAAGAATGGCCTGGGGAATTTAGCTTAGTCCAAAGGCCCTAGGTTCAATTCTCAGTCCCATACATTTTTTTTCTTTGTTTCATCAGGCCTGAACTCCTCGCTCAGCATCTCCTGACTTGGCCAGGTCAATCCCCCACCCCTTGCTGGCCACGCCAGTCTGTCTCCTGCCTCTCAGACAGCTGCACTAGCCATAGCCTGGGGGATTCCTGTCACTCTGTCTGAGACACTGTCCTCTCCATCCCCTCCTGCCCCATCGCCTCCTCTGGTCTTACACAGATAATAGAATGGAGCCTGGTAGACTTGCATAACATGAAGTACACAAAAGAAAATATATCCAGCACCAAAATATATTGGCACAGATGGCAGTCATTTCAGTTTTTTCAACCATCCTGTCAAGTTCATTTCTTTTCCTTCAAGTTCTTTAGTTTTATGAGACAGGCTAGTCTTGCACTTACTGCATATAGCCCAGGCTGGCTTCAGAATTATGATGATTGTCGTCCCTCAGCCTCCCTAGCACTGGGATTACAATCCTGTGTACCACCATGCCCAGCCTCTCTTATGTTTTTTCACAGAGTTCAGAGACCCAAGGTCTGCACTGGTATTCTTCTTGCCCTGCAAACCAACCCCCGCAAGTTCCCAAGGGCAGAAGTAGCTTGCAACCTGCACCCGTGGTCTGCCCACCTCCTTTCCCTAATCCATGGCCTTGGTCAGAGCATTTGGAGTTTGAAGCCTGGGGACTATTGGAAAATCAGCTCTGGGACAACTCACAGTCCCCAGGGAAGCCTGCAGCCTTTACCGAATGTCCTTTACCTGCCAGGCGGTAGAACTCGTCACACTTGGGATTTCTTATGCGGCTAGCCAATTTATGGAAGCACAAAAGGGCAAAAGCAGCCAGAAGCATAAATCTGTCCTGTAAAGTTGGGGATTAAGGGCCTCTTAGCATTCTGTGACCTGTAATTATAGTCCCGCCAAGAGAAGTCCTGGCAGGTGGAGGATACGCGAGAATCCTACCGATCACTAGCATGGCCAGTGGCTTGTCAGAGTGGTTTATAGGGCTACCTGGGGCCTTCCTGAACACGCCGCCTGGTCCCCATCAGCCCAGGCTCCCAGGGTAGCTGCAGAGCTATAGCACCACCGGCACTGAGTGACCAAGCACTTTTAAATTCACACCTATGGCTTGTTTGTGGGTTCAGCTTACTCCCAGACAGCACCCAGTGCCTCAAAGGGAAGTCCATAGAGCAGACAAGCTGTAGGGTGTTGGATGAAGGTTTCATCCAACCTAGTCAGGCTTGGAGACAGCAGCCAGCAAGATGTGTGGTGGGCCATACTTGTAATCTGGGCACTCAGGAGGCTGAGACAGGAAGATGGCCACATATTCAAGGCCAGCCTAAGCTACATAGCAAGGTCCTGTCTCCAAAAGGTATAATGCATGCAAGACAGTAAAGACAGAATGAGGTCCTTCTCCTTCTTCAATCCCCACAGGCTACACAGAAAACCTCACTGTCTGGGGCCCATGGCTGTCTGCGCAGCAGGATCACCAAACTTATTCTGGAAAGAGACAGATGATAAGCCTTTCTGACTTTTTGGACCAGCACGTTTTTGTTTCATGCACACAGCCTTGCTGCAGAAACGAGGGGCAGCCAGAGATGGCGTGCGAATGAATAATCAAACATGGCCATGCATGCATGAGACAGGCAACATGTAGACCTGCCTCTGAGTCAAACGTGTGGCCTCCTGCTTTGCAAATGCAGGTGAGATCCCCAGACCTCTATGTCAGCAAGCAGTTTATGGAACTATCTTGTGGACAAGGTAGAAAAGGGGAAGGGAATCACAGAATCTGTCTGCCACCCAATCTTCAGCACCCAGGAAATGCCTGGCACATAGTAGGTGCCCGATAGATAACTGTGAGATGAGTGAGTCACTAGGCTTCTGGCTGGTGCTTGGAACATTCTGGGCGGGTTTTGGGGACCCAGTCAGTTACATCTTTGCTAGTGCAGCCTGGCCTGCCCTCAAAGATTTCCAAGCTTCAACCTGGAGATTTTGGGCTTGGCAGCTGTCCTAAGCTGAGCCACAGAAACAAAGTAGATGCCTCTATCCCTCGCGCCCCCTTAGCTAGCCTAGCGGTAATACTAGTCCCAGATGTAAAATGGTAAGTGAAGAATACTCCTGTGAACATTTCCTTATGAATCACTCTACCAGTGTTCCATCTTTAATGACTTATTAAAAGCAGACTTGCTTTTCCTAATTGGTTACAGTGAACATGTGTTACTATGGTAATTAGATTTTTTTCTCCAAAAAGAAAAAAAAATAATGAAACTCTTTTTATGTGCAAACAAGGATAGACAACCGTGAACTTTTCTCTACATATGCTTGAACAAGCTTCTCAAAATTCAGACTAAGCACTTGGTTGCTTGTTAAAAAAAAAGCCATTCCTGGCCAGACATGGTGGGGGACACATCTGAAATACCAGCACTTGGGAGGCAGAGGCAGGAAGATTGCAAGTTTGAGCTCCCTTGGGTAATTTAGTAAGACCTCTGTCTCAAAATAAAAACATGTCTGTGGATGTAGTTCAGTGGGAAGACCCTTGGTACAAGCCCCAGTACTGTGAAAGAGAGAGAGAGAGAGAGAGAGAGAGAGAGAGAGAGAGAGAGAGAGAGAGAGAGAGAGAAAGAGAAGAGAGAGAGACAGACAGAGAAATAAAGTCGTTCTCAGGCTCAGCCCCACACCTCTGTGTCCACAATAAGTCTGTGGACTCTCCTGTGGGACTTGCCCCCAGGTGAGTCTGACACAGGGAAATTAGTAGACCATGGTTAGACAATACAGTCCTAGGCAATACCAGCAGCTTTCTAGAGGAAAATCCAAGGCCCCAGAGGCCCCCAGCTTCCAAAACACAAACAACTGTACATTTTTGGAAAGGTTCCTGGACATCCTGTGGCCACTCCCAAGGAATCCAGCCAGTGAACACCCCTGGGGTGGACTTTTCTCCCAGTATCCCACATTTTATCTGCTAAGCCGCCTGTGTACCTAGGTACCTCCAACTCCAAAGCAACTGGGGCTGTTTAATTACGCTAATTGCCACCCCGGGCTGTAAATTTCACGTTAATGCTCTACCAGGTGATTCATGTGGTAAATTACACACTTGTGATTTCACTAAGATTTACCTTCTAATCCTAAACTCACTTAAGATAGTAACACGCCCATGCCCCCAGATCTGGCAGCTGGAGGAGGGGAGATAGGCGTGGGACCTCACACAACGCCTCCTCCGGTCCTTGTCTCCGCCCCGAATTTTTTCCTTGTCGTCTGTCCTTGGGCAGTTCTGACAATCCTCTCCCTGTAGCAGGCTGGGCCTTGCTTGCAGTCAAATGTCCTGGCCACACTGTCAACTCCTAGAGATGGATTATAAATTACAAAGGTGCTCAGCAAGAAGAAAATAAAGGATTCAACCTTCTATCCACTTGTTGACAGGTGTCTTTACAGCTGCCTCTGCTTTCCCTGCTTTTACCTGGCAGGGGCCTCTGGATCAGGCTGCTGAAAGTGCTGCTTGAGTCATGTTACAGCTCAAGTACCTTCCATGGCTCCCACTGGCTACAGTTTAAAATCTGCACTGATTTTCTCAGTTCTGCCTTCCTCTGGTTGTCTACTGCTACACAACAAACTACTCTAAACTTAACAAAGTAAAACAGCTATTATGTTGATCTGGGCTTGGAAGTCACACAGCTTTATTTCTACTGCCAGTTACAAATATCTCCCATATTCAAGCATCCACTCCTTGGTAGGAGGGGTCTCAGAGTTGATGAATATGCTTTAAAACTTCTACACATCCCCAAATCATGTTTCAAACTTACAGGCCAGGACTGCATTTCTGAGGTGGTTCCCCTACTCAAAATCAGACTATGCTACTACTGTAGAAGTGCACCCCAAAGCGTCCAGCCATGACTCCACTGCCCCTAGAGTCCCCATGTGCTGTCTGCATGACCAGATCCTGCTGAGCCCACAATTCTGTCTCCTCCACCACGTCCCCCCTTGCACGCTCCATCTCTTGCTTATTGTTTGCACAGTTCTGTGGGCAATTAATCATTCTCTGCTGGTGATAGCTTTTCTAGCCCTGTCTTGCTCTCTGGTTTACATCTTTTAGGGTTTAACTTCTCTTGTGGGGATATTCTGTCTCCTTAGATCCCCAGCCAAGTCTCCCTAATTATCCCCATCCATTGGGCACCTACTACACACCAGCCCCAGTACCAGGTCCTTTGCAGACAGAAGGTCACTGATTCTGGCCAAGAAGCTGGAAACAAAGAAATTTGCAACTCAGTTTGCTGATAAGAAACCAAGGTACTGATGGGCTGGCCGGTGCCTATGCAGCAAGTTCACAGAGGTTCAGGAGCAACAAAGGTAGGAGTCAAACCTGCATCCTGCCTCTGATTGCCTGAGCATAGGTGCATGCCCATGGGTAACCCACCTGTCACTTTGGCCGCACCCCTCCCCCATGGCACACAGGATGCTCGAAGAATGCTGTTGGTTTGTTTTCATTTCTCTGCTTTGATTTGGTTTCAGTGTCTTTGCCTGGGGCCTGGGTAGAATGGTGGACATAAGCTAAGCATGCAGGAATTTCCTGGGAATAGGTAAAAGTGTATTCAGTTTCCATTTTTGATCCAATGGGAAAATATGCAATCTAGATGCAAGGATGCTGACACAGGCATGCTTGGGAGGGAAGCAGTGGGCCTCTTGGTTCCTTTATTATTATGATTATTATTATTATTATTATTAATTCATTTGTTGGTTGGTTGGTTAGTTGGCTGGTTTTATGGTACTTGGGACTGAGCCCAGGGCCTTTGCTATACACCTAGTCCTTTTTTACTTTATCAGACAGGGTCTTGCTCATCTGAGCTCCTGAGTTGCCCTGACTAGGCTCCAATGTGCAACTCTCCAGCCTCAGCCTCCCAGAGTGCTGTGTGCCAACTGGTGTCTTAGTTTTTGAGCTGCCTGAGCTTTGCAGAGCACCCTTACAGCTCTCCTGATTTCTCACCACTCTCCCCTTTAAAGCTAAAGTCCCCCCACTGTGCTACTATGGTTACGTCCCCTCCATAGGAAGGCATAACCCTTCATCCCTAGTGCTTTTGAATGTGATGCTATTTGGAAGCAGGATCTTTCCTGATGAATCCAAGGTGTCTTAGTTGCTTTGTTCTCATTCCTGAGACAAAAATACCCAACCCACAAAGTTAGAGAAGGAAGGGTTTGACTTGCAGTTTGTAGAAGTTTCAGTTCATGGTCAGCTGGTTCCAAGGCAGGGCAGCACAGCAGAAGGGCATCACGGAGGAGACACAGCTCATGGCAGACAGAAGACAGCAAAGTATCTAGCAGCAAGGGTGACACCAGCCCCCTTTCTGTCCCATACGTCTTATGCAGGCTGCCTGCCCTTAGGGCAGGTAGCACTTACACCAGGGTGGAGCATCTTTAATCCTAGCACTGTATCATGAATCAGTCTCAGCACCACTGCCTTGATCCTAGCAGCACACGTTCTAGATTCAACCGCTTCTGAAAAGCTCCACCTATGCCCAGTGAAGCAGCTTTGGGGAGACAGATAGACACAAACCATAACACAAGGTAAGATGAGGTCACAAGGTGAACTTTAACCCTCCACTATGAGAAGTAACCTTACAAAAAGAGAAGAAACACACAGAGAGAATGAGTGACAACTAAGACAGATCTCAAAATGACACAGCCAAGGACTATCTCAGAAGCTGGTAGAGGCAAGGAAGGATTCTCCTGTGGGACTTTGCAGGGAGCATGGCCCTTCTGACACCTTGACTTTGGACTTCTGTCCTCCAGAACTGTGAGGAAATACATGTCTTGTAAGCAACCCAGTTTGTGATACTTTGTTATAGCAGCTAGAGGAAATGAATGCACACTCTGCCCTACTTTATTGTAGGTGTGATATCTAGAATCAAGTCATCTGGGTGTTTCTTTAATGACCATCTCCAGTGAAGTGTCAGCCCCATTTTGCTTCCTGTCGTAGCCTTGGAGAGCACACAGTAGGTCTTCAAAAACTAGCTCTTGCATGAATGCCTGAACACAAGATCCCCCTCCTTGTCAGGTTAGGATCCTGGGTGCCCTTCGCCCCTCATGGAGGTGCCAGGACCACAGAGGCATGGCTGGGGCCCATTTTACTGGCTGGACACACAGGTGAATTTTGAAGGACCCGGACACTTGTGCCTGTGCCAGCTCACTGATTTAGTCCCACTGTTATTGGGGTACCCTAAGGATCATCACAGGCCTGCCCTATAAGCTCTTTACCTCTGAGCAATCAACTAATGGGCAGGTGGGAGTAACCAGACTCCTATCAGAGTCTAACAGCCAAACCTCCTTTGGAAATCTGGAAACAAAGGTTATCCACAATGCACGGGCCTCACAGCTCAGGAAATACACCAGAAAGCTGCATGTGTGACTCAAACGTTTGCCTCAAACTGGAGAACACAGGCTTGGCTCACAGCCTTCTGATATTCTTGGGGTAAGAACTATATTCAGCCACTAACCTTTCTCCTAAATTGCCCATCCAAGGGAAACCATTATTATAATGAAATCCCTCGGCCAGGAGCAGTCTTGGTTTCAGCTAAAAGGTTTTCTTTCTGACTGCCCTGCTTCCAGGCTCTGTCATCCGCCGGGGGAGCGCGCCCCCCAACCCCGCCCCAGCACTCTTGAGAGGACATGGACAGGTCTCTTTCTATTTTATTTGATTTGCTTCCTTCCAGTGTGTGGGTCAGCATGCCCCAGTCCTAAAGACAATGAAAGCCAGAAAAGATGGAGCTGCCCTAAGCAAGAATCCGAGACAGTGACATCATCTCGGAGAGGGCAGAGCGGTGTGGGGCCTGAGGTTCCAGAGGCACAGCATCCTCCTGCTCCACGGGAGGCACTGGGACCAGCATCCGGCCCGGAGAGTCCACAGCTAGGCCCCTGTGGGCCTCCCTGATGGAACCCTAAACTCTGACAGCCTTTTCAGAGATAAAACACAAGAATAAGAATCAATTATATTCTTAATCCTTAGAGGCAAGGAAAGATTCTCCTGTGGGACTTTGTAGGAAGCATGGCCCTTCTGACACCTTGACTGTGGACTTCTGTCCTCCAGAACTGTGAGGAAATACATGTGTTGTTATAAGCAACCCATTTTGTGATACTTTGTTATAGCTGCTAGAGGAAACTAATGCACTGCCCTACTTTACTGTAGGTGTGATACCTAGAATCAAGTCATCTGTGTGCTCACAGCCTTCCTATTTATTCTACAGAAACAAGGCAAATACCACCCTGTCCATAAACCCAGGCAGAGCCATCCTACCTGGCCCTCCTGTAGGCCCAGTTCCTTTTGAGTATCGATGCTCTGGCTGGCCAGCTCCATATGTATCCTGTGACTCAGCACAAAGGGCGCCTGCTGCAGAAAGCCTCCCCTGATTGCCTCCCTCTCCTCCCCAAGCCCTTCGCAGCTTGCTTCCTGACCCCATGCTGGGAAACTGAAAGGTGTGTTTCTTTGCCTCTCCTGCGCTCTGAGGGCCGAGGCTGTTTCCCAGCTCTGAGGGCCCAGGCTGAAGCAGGCCTCCTGGCAGCCCCGGAGCTCTCTTGGGAAGCACTTGCAGGCTAAAAAGAGAGTGAAACCAAAAGGAAGGTGGCCTCTGTTGTGGGACCTTGTGGGGGAACTGGTGCAGGGCTGGGGTCGGATGTGTATTCGTAGCAGAAAGATAACATTAGCACAGAAGCCCCCCGGCCGGTGGGGGGTTTTGCACCTGGATTCCCGTGTCGGTTCAGGCGTCTGAGACCCAGCCCCCCCTCCCCGTGGGATGAGATGGGCCTTGAAGTTTACTGGAGGAGATGCTAAGGGAGGATGCTAGAGACAGCAGCAGAGGCAGAACTTCTGCATCCGCACAGACGCAGGACCCCATGGGGGGAGGGGAGAGAGCAGGGCCTGAAGCGGCCAGTCTGTGGAAGTCTCTCCCTGGTGGGCCAGCACAAGCGGCGCTCACAGAGGAGCCCCGGGGGGGGGGGGGCAGGGAGGGCTAGCGTGCGCCCTCTGTGACCCCTGCGGCAGAGTCCCCGGCCATCAGCAGGAGGTCCTCAGCCAGTGCCTCAGCCAGCAGTGAGGTCTGGCTGGCCCAGCACCAGGTAGTTTAACCCCCCAACAACTCCTAGAAACCTCGGTTAGGATCGCCAGTTCCCCTAGGAGGAACCCTGCCTGGCCCAAGTGGGATGACTCTGTCCGACGTCCCTGCGATTATAAAGATGGACCCAGATACCGACAGTAGATCGGGGTGGCTCCCAACTCTGTGCGCGGGGCCACCTGCCCTGGGCATGGCCAACAGCCTTGGGGCCAGGGCATGAGGGCTGAGGGTGGGGCCGATGGTACCAGGCCCATTGCTGAGGAATCCGGGACCTGTGGCCGGAGCTGACTGTCCTCGGAAGGAGTCCAGCTGGCATCCTCCAGGGCTCCTGGACCCCCTGCCGCTGGAGGACGGAGACTGCAGACACTCAGCGCGATGTCTGCGTGGGGCAATGGAAGACAGGTGCTGTTCAAATCAGCGGCTTCGTAACGATCCCCGATTCTAGTCGCAGCCCCTAACTGGTGGATGTCGAGTCCCGGGAGGAGGCAGATGGGGGGTGGTGCCAGCCTGGCGTCGTCCTCTGTCCGCAGGTGGCCCGGGACGCGCTGCGTGGGTCGGCGCCCTGCGTGCGAAGGAGAGGCCGCCGCCACCGCCCGGTCACCGCGCGCAGCAGACTGCGCGGCGCCAGCCACCTGCACCCGGGCCGCCGCCCCGTGATAACGGGAGGATCCCCACCTCCCCCCGCGCGCCACTTCTGTCCCTGCGCGGTGGCTCTGACTTGACAGTGTCTCTTGGCTGCGACCCTTCTAGATTTTCTTGGCAACCCCCACGAAAGGGGGAGAGTCCACCCGCGCCCCGCCTCCCACACCTGTCTCCCTGCGCTCCTGCCCCTTCGGTCTTTCGCGCCCCTCTTTGTTGCAATCGGATAACCTCCCTCTTGCGTTGTTCTGCCTCTCCCGCCTTGCTTCTGTGTCAGCGTTCTCTGGGTCACTTCCTCCTCCTCTTCCCTCGCCTCCCCGACCTCCTCCTCCTGTTTGCTCCCCGCTCTCTCTCCTCCATTGCCCGTTGCTCCCTCTGGCCTTCACTCCTCTGCACCCTCTTCATCCTTAACCCCTGTCCTCACTCCCAGCCCTCTGGTCTCCATCACCAGCTTCCTTTCTTCACTCTCTAGACTCTCTGTCCCTGCTTTCTCCCTCTCTCTCACTCCTTTCACCCGCTTCTGCCCATCCTCTTCTCCCTGCACCCTCACCCCTGGCCTCTGCGTCCCTGGTCACTGTGGACACTGCCTGCAGAAGCAGGACTTCCTCTGTGTGCACCCAGCAGGAGCGGGGAACAGCTGGACCCCTGGGGGCAGGCCGGACTCAGCAGGTGTCCTGGCCACCAGGGCGGCTGTGCTTACCTGGGCGCCTTTCATCTGAGGCCCAGTGTGCACTTCACAAACAGTCATTAAGGCCGCCTGGGGGCAGGTCAAGGACTATCATAGCCCGGCTGTTCGGTTATCTTCATTATTAATACGTACCCCTATTCCTTAAATGAGTTTAGTGCTGGGGACAGGATCCCGACTGACGCCCAAGAGATTACAGTCCCTCTCAGGGTTGCACAGGCCAGAGATGACAGACAGATAGAGCAGGAACATGAGATTCCTGCTGCTTCCTTCCTGCAGGGCAGGCCTGGGCGGGGAGCCTAGAAGCTGCCCTGGCCTGTGAAGCCGCCCCAGGGCTCAAGAGATGCGGCCTGATTGCTCAGGAGGAGGCCTAGCTGGGTCCTTAGCACTGCCCCAGAGGCAAGCAGGGTACCCAGCAGCCAGGATGAATTGCTCTTGGATGAATTCAGAGCAAAGCCACTGGCTTTCTTGATGTAGTTCGTTTCTGACGGAGAATGACTATCTGTAGTGCATGGCTTGGGCCTCAGAAGCAGCCTGGAGCATTCTGGGAGCTGAACCTGGGACAAAGCTGCTGGGCTGACCACCAGGGGCTTCACCTCTAGAGAAATTCACATCTGCCTGCCCAGGTGCCTGGCCCCGCCAACCTTTTGCCCCCGTAAGCTCTTGAAAAGGTTTTCTCTGGCACCTATGCTGGTGGCAGCAGTCACAACTAAAGTTTATCACTTGAGGCTGCTAATAAAGACAGAAGAGGTATGTCGGCCTCTGTGATGGTCAGATTGGTGAGATCAAGATGAGACTGGTAAATACTGGGCCCTTTTCCACTAACTCTGCATCCTGCCTAAAAGTATGGGTCTAACACTGTCACTGGGAGGCCCCTGCTGAGAGACCTCAGCCAAGCCTCCTCCCTTTTGTGGGCTTCATCCATAAAACAATCTACTGGACTTAAAAATTTCCTCAACCTCTTCAAACCTCTGGCCGTGCAATTTCTCCTTCCTAACTTCATATACATATAAATATTTTTAATTCTACACTTCCTGTCCCCCAAGTTGTTAACATTTTTTGTTGCTTTATTTTTTCTCCTAGGGGGAGGGCTTCTTTTAAAAAAACAGACAAATGTAGTTAAATACCATGACATTTTATTGAAATACCCAAACCAGTACATATTGTGAATGTAAAAAATATTCTTGTAACCTCATCTGGCAGAACATCCTAGTCTATCGATGAGGGGCAGAAGGATTTAAGCTCTCCTCAAAACTCACTTTATCATTTGCAAAACATTTTTTAAAAAATCTTAAGAGCATACTTTGCTTTGACTGTCACTGAAAAAGAACTTCCTCTCTCTGCTTCACTGGACATCAGTTCATAAGGAAAAATAAAATAAAAATGTTGACTGTACAATCAAAATCCTCGGCAGACACTTACTGATGATGAGTCTTTCAATATTTCTGTTTGTTGAAACATTTTTTAAGAAATACTGGACCTAAGACAAGCATCACACAAGAGAACATTTAATCTGCCTGTCAGACCCCTTGTCAAAGATCAGGATCCTGCTACCCACTAAATCACACAAAGAATGTGGATGCCTGGTGACTCTATGTGAGGAAGAAGAAATACAGCTTACTTGGCAGCAAGGCCCACAGCCTGGAGGAGGAGGTCAGGAGGAGTCTGTGGTGGAGAAATCTAGAATCTGATTACACATGGGTCGCTGCCTCACACTCTGATCTTGGGTAAGTAGGTTTACCACTCACTCGGTGTCCTGTTTCTCTATCTAGGAGATGAAAGTGATAACGCAGGGCTGTTGGGTCCAGCAAGCAGATAACTTCCAGAAAGCCCTTTGAGCTTCTTGGAAATCACAGTGGAGATATGATTAGGCGCCAGCGTGGTGCAGAGATGTGGCCTGTGGCAAACGGAATGACCCAGGTTCTGTCTGGGTAGATGTGGTCACAGAGCTATAAACGAAGCTCTTCACCCAGTCCGCCTGGTGTCATTCATGTCATCTCCCTCTGCCCTCTCCCCGCCTCACCCAACAGGGCGTCTCAACCACTGCATACCATCTCTTGTCATTCTCGCTGCCTCATGTCATTCTGGTCTCTACCTCTCTGCTCTTGCTACTTCCCACCCACTACCTTGCAATGCCCTCTCCTGAAACCTACTGTTCTCTCAGCCCAGTCGCTCCTTACAGTAATAACGTAAGAACCAGTAATTACCATGACAGCAGCCTCCATATTATTGGATAGCCCCTGTGCTAAGTGCTTTAAAAGCATAATCAGTACGTCAAAAACATGTTTTTAAGACTCACTGCTACCAACTCCAAAAACTTTTCCTGACTTATCCCATGAAGATATAGTTGGTACCAATGGCTTTCATTCGTGATGTCCTGGCCTCCACAGGGACTCCACAGCCAAGCGAGGAGAGGTGGGACCTCCTTGTCCTGGCTTCCTGGACAATCTCATTGTGGGTCTTCGTGGATACAGCCAATGCCCTTCAAACTTCAGTGCATGCTTTGTGAATCTCCCTAGTATTTCAAGAGGGCTTAGACACCTGCAAGTGTGTGTTAGGGTAGAACATCTACTGCAAACAATTAAACTTGCAAGTCTCCATAGTTTATCATAATAAAAGTTTATGTCTCTGCTAACTCCAGTAAATGCAAGTCTCCAAAGTGCTCTTTCCTGGGTAGTTCCAGGTTTGCACCCTTAAATAGCTCTCTCTGCCTCCTTCTCTGCCCTTGGCATTGACTTCATTTAGCAAAGAACCGGGATGAAGAAAAGGAGATAAATGGCGTGGGGGTCCCCAAAGCCAAGCCCTGGGGTTGGAGGTATCACTCACATCCCCATCTATGAGCCGCACAGGGGGCACATAGTCTCACCCAGCTCGTGGAGATGCCGGGGAAAGTAGTGCAGCTTGTCCCCAGGAGAAAAAAGACAAGAAATTTGGTGAACACATAGCAAGTTAAGCCATGGGGTAGCTAGAACATTCAGACTGAGCAAAGGGTCATTATCCTTCTACACTGATTCCAAGGATAAGCATTTATAGAGTGGAGCATCCCAACCTCAGCCTTCTGTAACACCTCTACCCCAAACCACTGGGATTTCCAGCCCCATGAATAAAAACAGATAAAATAACTGCCTTGGATGTCTCCACTCACTGCTGATAGAACTTTCTTTGACAACACCCCTAACACACACACACACACACACACACACACACACACACACACACACACAAAACACACACACGTACACACACACTCCCCTTTACCCTTTAGACATACACCCTTGAGAGGGCACAGTCTTTGAGGAAGGGAGGCTGGGCAAGTGGAACAGCACTCTCTGTGGTCCTGCAGCCCTGACGCACATCTCTTCACCTATTTGCAGCAGTCACTATGCTTATCCTACCCAACAGTCACTTTCTACTTCTTCCATTCCCAGAGAGCCCAGTTTTCCTTTCATTGTCCCTATATGACTCAAAAAAGTTGTGATTGGTTAAAAGCTAACCATGTGACCCTCTTCCTTTGATAGTGATTGGCTGGAGAGAGAACATGTGACCTCTATGAGCAGCTTTCTGTCCTCTAGGGGCTACTCAGAAAGTCTACTCTCTAAGGAGACACAGTGCTCAGCTGCAGGCACGGCTCAGTGGTAACATCCTTGCCCAGCATGCATGAGTTCCTGAGTTCAATCCATCACCAGTACCTCAAGAGATACAATGCACCTTTTTCTGCCTTTCCCATTGAATATGAGAAAGTGACACAGGAAACAACAGAATAAACAAGGGCAGACTGTATTCCCCTAGAAAGTCTGATGAATAAAAGCACAGAGGAAACCGCTGTCTTCAGCAGTTTGCTTAGCTGCTGAATTAGCCAACTCTGGAACTATCTCAATTGCATTTCTTAGGCTGTGAGATTATGACATCCCTGAGGTCTAACCTCCCAAATCTTTGCTTCATGTTATTTGACACCATGACATTCTAATAGGTGACAGTGTAATTCACCATCCAAACAGAAGCACTTTGAGAGTGTGTCTTGGTTACTTTCCTCATTGCGAAGACAAAATACCGTACCCAGAAGACCGACACTCACAGCTTAAAGGAGGGGAAGTTTATTTTGGCTAGTGTTTAAATCCATAGCCGGCTGGCTCTAAGGACAGCATGGCACAGGAGGGCTGCTCACAGCATGGTGGGAAAGAAGCAGGGAGGTGGGAGGTGCTGGGAAGGGAGAGAGAGAGAGAGAGAGAGAGAGAGAGAGAGAGTTACATACCTGCTGGATATAAACTTCCATTCCCATTTTGATGAGATGATCCAATCTGTATAAGAATTAAACAGGAAGGAAGTTAAATCACCAGCTGTGCTTAATGCACAGTAGACAGTTCCTTTACCCTAAGGACAATCCAGATCTACCTTTTCCTTCCTCTTTTTCTCTGGGACGCTTCAGCTTCTGCCCTGCTGCACCTTTAAATTTAGTTGCACAGACTCCTGAGCAGAGAAAAGGGATAAGAAAATTCACCTATGGCCATAGGTTTTATTTCCATTTCACAACGTCAAAAATAAAAATAAAGAGCATGAGCTATTGGGGAATTGTGAGGAATGAATGAACTATAAAGTAGATGTTTTAATTTTTAAAAATGTATTGCTGTAAAAGATACATTACCATGAATCCTCTCCCAAAATACTCCCTCTTGCTTTGAACACACTCATCCCATTGTCTTATCACTTTCTGCAGCAGCTCTGGAAGACTTTTTTCGTGAGGCTTTTCATGAGAGGTGATGAACAGGGCACGAAAGCTGTTGCGGAGCACCATCCAGCAGGATGGTGGGCTCGTAAAAACATTGTCATGTGTCCTCATCCACCTCATTCACCCGGCCTGGCACCATGTGGCTTCTGGTTCTTCCCCAATGTTAAAATGATCGTGAAAAGTGAACATTCTGAACCAGTTCAGGACACTAAGCCAGGACCGCGCAATTGAAGACATTCATGAAAGAGGGCTTCTAGAACTGCTTCACAGAGTGGCCAAAATGATGGGATAAGTCTGTTCCAAACATGGGGACGTATGCTGAGGGTGATTAATGGCAGCATGTATTTTACTGTAACAAATATTTTAAATGGAAGCCTTCACCACCACATACTTTCCAGTTCATGAAGAATGGTATAAATCTGACCCAGAACCCTATGGATCTCGGCTCCTTAGATTAGAAGCAGGAAAAGGAACACACAGATGAAGAGAGGCATCACTGGGATCAACAACCAACTAAAAGCGTAGAGTGCCTGAGTGGTTCGCAGGATGACAACCAGGGGAACATCTGCCTTCCTGAAACGTACTCATGCCAAGGATGACACTGGAAGGAAACTATGCTTACCAAAGTGTGTTTTACACGTACTGTCAGTACCTTTACACTTGGTAAATCATGCCCCCTTGTCCCAGCACTATAGTAACCCCCCAAATAAAATTAATCACACTCCGAGACAAAACCGATGCCATCGATGCAGTCATCCTTCACGGCCTCCGCCTTTCAGTCAAAGCAGGTGAGTTGGAAGTCACCAAGCATCTTCACGACCTCAGGCAGCCTTTTAGCTTGTAGAGGCAGCTGCATTTTGCAAAGAGATACAAGGCCGGTACTTAGTCCAAACCAACCCATTCTCAATGTCTGGGCCACTCCCAAGCCATAAGCAAGTGTTGATGGTGTAGCACTTCTTTGGAACCCTACGATCCCACCAAAGATTCTGTTCACCCCTGACTTATAGATCTGATAGGTCCTGGTGGTTGTGCATAGAGAGGCCAGAGATGCTACAGCAAACCACAGGACACCCTGTCATCCCCCCTCCCGAAGAATAAAGAATTCTCTGGCCCCAAAAGTCCATAGTGCTGAGGTGGAGAATCCCTGATACAGAAATGAGTGTAGCACTTTCTTATCTATATAAATATCTCCTTCATAAGTTCCTATCTTGCTTGTCATTCTGAACTTGGGACAGTGAGTCTGCTCTATTTTTTATTAAGTTTTTAAAAATAATGTATCCTTTAAAAATTTGTAGGTAACATCAAAATTTGGTCATTTTTCAGAGCTTCTTTCCTGATTGGATACTAGACACTTCTCTTCTTCCACTTTTTCTTGGTTCATCTTGCTTTTCTTTTCTTTTTTTTTTCAGTGTTGGGCTTGAACCCAAGGACTCACATCAAGTGAGTGAACTTTCTGCCACTGAGCTGTACTCCATCCCTGGCTTGATGCTGTCTATTTTCTTTTGTTGAAAGCTATTAATTATGTATCAACAAGACCCACTGGTGGCTGGTACCAAATGACATACACTTTGACTCAACCATCAAAGTCACACCACATAAGCATTAGAATCACACATCATGATCTGTTTTCCATCAGAACTTCCAGTTCCCAAAGCTGGATCAATGCAACTCACTGTTTTCCCTCAACCCACTGACACCCTCAGATACAAAATGAGACTTGCTTTCCAAATACACTGAAGTTGAGTTTGCCTGTCTGTCTCTCTGTCTATTTTTAAGTCATGGAGAAGCCCAAGTTAAAGATGATATAGGTAAGCACATGACAGAATGAAGGCAAAGTTAAGAAGCTGGAAGAATCAGAAGGAGAGATGTGGTTAAAATAAAGAAAGCATCCTATGTGAATGTAAATGATTGATGATTAAAAAAAAATGGTGAAAGGAGACAGCCTGAGACAAGGACAGGTCTCCAGTCTGAAAAGGTGGCCATGCATCATAATGATGGTGGCCTCATGCCCTCCAGGGTAATATCATCATCCCCACTCTGCTCCTGAGGATGCAGAGGAGGATTGGAAAGGGAGGTAAGCCGCCCCAAAGTCATGGGGTTATAGTAAACAAACCCTCTGTGTTCTTCTGATCCCAGGAGCCCACAGTTCCACTAAGCCACATTTCCTCACCAATTACCCTTCACAGGTAAGAACTAGTCTAAGAATCTCACTACAAAGCAGTTTCTCCAACGTCCCCTGCATCACACACTTCTGCCCGGAGGAAAACACCCACAGCTAAGAATTCAGTGAAGTTTGGAAAAGTCCACACGAGGAACATAAATCTCCAGTTTACAAGAACGAGGAAAATTCCCCTCAGGAAGGTGCTGGAGACAACTCAAACAGTCAAAGTCTGGGAACTCAGAATGTGAAGTTAAAAATGGATTCCATGGTGGTTTTCATGAGTTGTCACATCCCGGGGGCACCCACATCTGTGGAGATTAATGGCAAGAGAGCTTATTATTTGATTGTGTGGATGTTGCCAAATGCCCATTGGGGTGGTGAGGGTGGAGAGAAGGATAAAGGTCCCTTCTACCTTTGCGGGAGCTGCATATGGGAGTTTACAGCTTTGCCACTGCCTAGGTTTGCCTGGGAACCCTTTCTTCATTCAGCTCAGCAACCTGACTAACCTGAATGTTGAAGGTCTTGGTATCATAGGGAAACAGCTACTCCTGGGCACTCACTATCTGGTGGAAGAAGCATTTGCTAAGCAATAATGGCGATGAAATTCTCCAGCAGCGGGACGTCATCACTGCCAAAGAAATTAAGGAACTGAATGAGAAAGGGAGTGTCCCACAGTCAAATGCGAAATACTGATCTCTTCACTGCGTGACTTCTGCAAGTCTGCTCTGTGCTTGTCACTTTGTAAATTTCCCTCTGTTGGAAAGAGTTAGAGATGTTCTCTCACCTGTGTGATATTGCGAACATCTTGTGTCCAAGGGAGTTCTTAGAGAATTAATGTTCCTTCTCTCTGCATGAAGGATTTGGGATAAAGGAGTCTGGAACAAGATAGAATTGGGGTACACACAGGGTCTTAATGGCAGCAAAAGGTGGAGTTTGGGGAGGTTTGGGGGAAATGTGATAAAGACAGTGGATCACCTGAACTGTCCTAAAGATGCAAAATTGATCAAACAGGTAGTGGTGGGATGTGGGAGAGAAAAACAAACCCCAAATCAAGACTGGGCACCATGAATCTTGGGGTGCATTCAAGAAAGAGTGAGCGATCGGGTGAAGTTCTAGATACCATCATGCTTCACATCTATGCTTCTCTTGCTGTCAACCCATCCTGTCTGGTAAAAGAAGCTCAGTGATTATGGAAGTTTCCTGGGATGGTCACCTACTGAGCTGCTTATTTCTGCGTAGGGTGGTGTTTGAGGTTATCCCTAAATTGGGGGAAATTGGGGGTTAAATCTCAAGCCTGCTTCTTTCTATTGTTTGCTAGTTCATTGTTTCAGGGTCAGCCTCAGTTTCCTCATCCTTATAATGTAGATTATAGAAAGACCCTGTGTGGACTCCAGTTCTTGTACTGACAAATGAATGTCCACAGAATATCTCAGATTTCGTGACTGCTCAATGGTAGTATCCGTTAGGGTTGATTGTTATTATTTGTTTGTGTCTTTCCAGAAGTGACTCCATACTCTTTGGGAATATCAGCACCGTGCACAATAAATCCCAACTAACAACATTCAAGCAACTCTTCACCCTCTTCCTTGCAGGGGGTAGGAAATACCTTGCATGTGTTAGGACTGTGGACTTGAACCAGACTGTGGCTTACAAGATCCGTGACCTTGAGCAAGTTATAGAACCTCTTGTACCTTCATTTCTTATCTGCAAATCAGGGATTAAATTGTACAAACCTCATAGAGCTGTGAAGCATAATTGTCTTAATTATATGTGACATTTCAGCCGCCTGACAATTGCACTCTAATGTGCTGTGTACGTGTTCGCTAGTACTATTCAATGGCTTCTTTATCTACAGATTGTCCTTGTGACCCAAACTTGAACTCCCACAAGCTCTCACTCTCCAGTGGGCCTGACTGGAGAGGTTACTGATAGCTCCAGCTTAAAGAAAAGGAAGAGAGGTTGAAACAGGTGCTGACCCAAAGACAATGTCCTCATAGACAATGGAACCCAAATCCTCTACTGAAATTGCTGCTCTGTTTTTGGTCCTAAAGTTGTGGAGAAATTTGCGTAGGAGCAACACAGCTCTCTCAACTCAGTGGTTTTTTAAAATGAGGCATCCCATATGTATTTATTTGTTCAAGCAACATACATTTATTGAGCACCTACTATGTGCCAGGTCTACAGCAGAGAATAAGGGGATATAAATACATTCTTACATCTCTGTGCACATCATATATCTGTACATATGTGTATATGTGACACACGTTTTATATATATGTACGTGTAGATACATAGATTCATGTACACAGTAGTTAACTATTTATCTACTATTTCATTTTCCATGCCTTCAATAACTCATGGTTAACCACGGGCCAAAAATATTAAATGAAAATTTCCAGAAATATCAATTCATTCATGGGATTCTGAGGAGCGTGATGAAACCTTGTGCCACCCGACTCTAGCCCTCCTTGGATATGGACTGTCCCTTTGTATGGGTGGGTCCATGCTGTATACAATTCCCACCCATGGGTTAGTAATCATCTCAGTAACCAGATCAACTTTCTTATTGGCATCATATCTGAACAGTTCGGCAGTATCTATAGTCTTCTGGCATCTACTATGGGCTCTATAACAAGTATCCCTTTAATCCAATAAGGAGAAAAACATATTCAAATAGCTTTTATCTTGTTGCAGAAATAAGGAAAACAGTCCATTGAAATCGACCGGGCTTTCTGCAAAAATATTTTTTGCTATGTGCAAAGAAAACGCTGATTCTTAAAATCTCACACAAATTTTACAAACATCGCAGCTCCATGCCGGTTCTTGAGAATTCATTGATTGAATGAAAAACTTCCCTCTGAGGCTGGATCATGAGCCAAAGATAACTTCTTCAAATTTCATGTTTGAAGGAAGTTAGCAGAGGGAGCGTGTGGCTCAGCAGGTGGTGCGGGTCACCTGAGACCATGCTACTTGTGTTAGGGAGCTCCTAGCCATAAACTAGTCAAATGACCTAACTTGCCTGAGCCTCAGTTTCCTCACCTGTCAAACTGTGCATAAAACTGCGCTGTTATACAAACTCAACCAAATGTTGTATGTCAAGGGCTGGGCCAGGAGCCTGGCACACATAAATACTCCCACAGGAGACCTATTATTACTGCAATTATCTCTGTGACTAACAGAGGAGTGGAAGAGTATCATTCTAAAAGCACTTTTATTGAATTAGTAAAGTGCTGAATTTAATGAAGACATTGTTGACTTTTTTTTCTCCAATGAAAGCTCTGAGTTTTATTCAGTATTTCAAATAGAACTTGCTACCTTCTACTGTATTTTTCTGTTGTAAAAATGGGTTGTTTCCAAAGGTCCTGAGCTTAGCTTCCTCTTGCCTTGTGATAAGTCTACCTGTCAATTTCTATCTGGGCCAAAGGTATTAATTAGGGTGACCAAGTGTCCCAGGTTGCAAAAGCCTAAAGGGTTTTTCAGGGAAGGAGACATTCAGTGCTGAAACTGGGACGGAGCAGGGATGAACCCGAGTGGCTGGTCCCTTGGGTGGACATTCACAGGACAACACAGCACACTGTGTACAAGTTTCCCAGTGCGTGCACAGGTGGAGGACTCAGAAGATGAAAGAGCACTGGGTGACACACAGCTGTGTCCAGCACACAGGGGACAAGGTCCATGTGACAGAGCCCTAGCAACACAAGCTCTGTTAGCATCCACCCACCCCATGGCAGTGCCTCAGCCACTGCGGCATGGACTTTCCAGTGACTCATCAGCCTTCTAAACAGCAAAGCTAGAAAGATATCTAACAATTCTGAGCCTCAGCTTCCAACTACACAGTGCAAGCCTGGCTCCTGGCAGTAGGTGTTGCACTGAGTCCCTCTGAGAGGGCTCAAAGCAAGAGTAGAGAGGGGAATTAGCAGGCCTGGGGAGGTGGGAACATGAGAACTATGGTTTCATTGTGAGACAGGCAGTTCTGTATTCAGGTGTTGACACTGCTGCTTTCTAGTGAGCAAACTCCCAACCCCTTGTGAGCCTCAGTTTCCTGTCTGGAGAACTACATGAGAGAGTACATGGGCATGCATACAGGAATTTATAAATGGGAGTCCGCTAACAGTCACTGTTACAGCTGTATTGATATTATCGTGAAGGGTATTGACATCATCACAAACTGGGGACAGGGCTATGCCTCACTCCTCATCCTTTAAGTAAGCTGTTTAAAATAGCTACCAAATCTCAGACCAACCCTTCCATGAACATAGCAGTAACTTAGAAATTGTAGTGAGTCTGTTTACAGGTTAAAAAAAAAAACATATTCAGGTAGAATGCATTGACAGCACATAGATTAGTTTTTTTTTTTTAATCTATGTTTTTATTCCCAACCTTGGAAATAACAATTCTAAATTCTTTTGATCTAGATCAATCTCTCCCAAAGTATGCTTGGGGAAAGTACCTCTTATTTCCTGAAACTAGAAAATAATAATAAAAAGAGTGGCTCCAAGAATTATATAGGCTTGTGCCAAACAAAATTTGATGAATTTCTTCCCCGAAGGACTTCACTATGTGGATAAATATTTTGAGTCTCCAAGAGGGAGAGTGTGGTGAGGTTGCCCCACTGAACTGACCATGCTGTTGTTGGTTGGTGGAGCATGAACTGCTGGATTGGTGTTGGGACGAAGTTGGAAAGCCACAATCCAGAAGCCCCTGTCAGAGTCCTTGATCCCATACCCTCTCCATCCCTTCCTGCCTGCCTGTTTTGGAACTTGTACATTCTTCTTGTGCTCTGAGTTCTTCCACTCAGCTGTCCAAGTGTTCTGACTCACTTCTGAGCTTGGCCTTTACTCCTGGGTGAGCCTAGGATCTCTGAAATCACTTCCCAGGAAGCAGAGCACCAAGTTCTGCACAGCTCTGGAACCCTCTCTCTGTGCCTCACCCCTCCTCTCTAGAAAACTGGATTTGTTTTTGAGATGAGATATTTAATTTCTCCTGGGAAATAATTGCCATTTAATAAAGTTGATGGGGATGTTGGTGACTGTCATGATGATAAAATCATCAATAGCTTAATCTTTACAGAGCACATGCCATGTTCCAGGGCCCATGCTGCACTGCTGCGGAGTAGTACTATTATTACAAATGGGGAAACTGAGGTGACTTCCCATGATCACACAGCTAGGAAGTTGCACAGAGTGTGCCTATATAAATGATCCCATTCAGCACCACCCAAAACATGAACTTAATCCAAAAATCATGTTCTTAAATATATAATGCTGAATTTCTAAAAAATATACGTACAGTAACTAATGAGACAATGGACAGATCTCTCCAAACACTAACTTAGAATTCCTGAAAATATCAGCTGTAGCTGGGGCTAGGGATATGGCTCACTGGTAGAGTGCTTATCCACTGTGTGCAAAGCCCTGGATTCAACGCCCAACAACTAAAGAGAGGTGGAGATATTTCTTTCTTTGCTTTCCTTTTCTTCTTTCTCTCCTTCCTCCCCTTTTCTCTCTCTCCTTATTTATATTTTTTCTCTATCTGCCTATATATGATGTATTCCAAGCCCAATAAAACATGGCAGCCAGTGGCCTGATCCTTGCCTAAGTAGCTCTCCCTTGCCTTGGCAAGGGAAACAGAATACACAGCCCCATGCTCCTTGCTCATGTAATGAGATGCATGATTTTAACCCATCTTTGTCACTGGCATTCTTTTATCCATGAGTACGTTGTTTTCTTCTTGTCTCTGTGATGGGAAACCCACCATGTTCCATGGGCAAAACCCACTTCCCAAGCTGTGCCTTTCAGAGGTGCAACACTTTGACTTATTAATAACAGGCCCAGGAGGCCTCCACCCAGCCCCCGTCCACCCCAGCCAGGGGAGATAACGCACAGCCCTACTTCCTGCATCAAATTGTCTCCTTGTCACATTGTTGGCGCCACCAAGGTGACTGGCGCCACCGCCGTCTCCCCACTGTGAGGTGGCGGCTTATCATGTGAGGGTGAAGTGATGCGTGTGTCCACATAGGGCCAATTGTACAGAGCACTTGCAGGCCTGTAAAAGGTGCCATATAAATCAATTATTAATACTAATCAGAGGGTGATAGCACCATAGGCAGGAGAAGGAGGCTGGTGACAGGCACCACACCCTTTTTAACACAGTCCTCAGGAGCCAGATAATCTTGGAAAGTATGAAGAGAGGTGAGGAGGGATGACCTGAGGGTGATAGGAATGAATCTCTTTTCCACTCATCCCACCTGGCCCTTCAGAAGCCTTCAGTGGAGAGCACCGTGCCCAGGTAAAGAAAATTCTGGAATTTCAGGATGGTGAGGCTTTGAGAGCAAGGCCTCTGGGCTGGGACTTAGTCCTAGGCTCTTTGCTGAGAGGTGCAGTTAACCCTCCTTGGACTGCAGAGGAACTGGTGCCCACCGAACATATTTCTCATGAACCAGTTTGTTGCTTCTTAGCATTAGGAGGTCCTGAGCTTGGTTCATTTCCTTATGCTACTTCCTGTTTCCCTCCTGGGATCTCCCTTGTGAACAAGGATGAAAGAAATGATTTCTTCATGTAACGGATGTGATGAAGGGCTCTCGTGTTTATTCTTGGACATTCCTGGATCCTGGTCTGGTTCTGATGTCTCTGTGAGTGGTATGAAAGTCATGCAAATGAACAAACCAAATAAAACAAATGCAAAAATTACTGGTGTCAAGGTGTCCATATTCAAAATGGACAGTGATTAATACTAACATCCTAAAGGTTTGGTATCCTTGTCCAAAAAAATAAAAAATTGATAATAGAAATGAATACTTGCCAGCACAGACTTCCTGAGATGTTATAGTACCAAGAAGGATGTGCATAGGAGGGGGAAGGACTTTGGGAAAAGTCAGACAGAGGAGACCCAGGAGTCATGGTGCAGAGAAGGCCAGTAAGCAAGCATGATCTGGAGAGCAGACTCCACTCCAAAAAGAATGCCTCAAACTGGGAGTAGATGGCAGTACAGGCAGTACAATAAGCAGAATAATGGCTTCCCCAAAGATGTCCACATTTCAATCCCTGGATTCCCTGGAACCTTGGAATGAATATGTTCTCCTACATAACAAAAGGGACTTTGTAGGTAAGATTAAGTTAAAGATCTGGAGGTGAAGATTCGAGCGTGGCTCATTTGGGTGGCCCAGTGTTATTACAAGGGTTTTTACCAGAGGAAAGTGGGAGGACCAGTCACAGAAAGAGCTGTGAAGAAGAGCAGAGATTACAGTAATGCAATAGTTGGTTTTGAAGAATGGAAAAAGGCCACAAGCCAAGGAAGGGGAATGGCCTTTAGCAGATGAAAAAAGACAAGAAAATGCATCCTTAGCTGGTCTGCCCACAAAGAATATAGCTCTATCAATACCTCAATTTTAGAGTTCTGACTCTAGAACTATAACAGGGCAGGTTTGTGTTGCTTCCAGCAACTGTCTCTAAGGCAACTCACTATGGCAGCAATCAGAAATCAGTATGGTGGGTGAGGCAAGCCCTTCTCCAGTCTTCACCCTCTGAGGCATGGTGCCACCATATACAACCTGCCAAGGAGCTACAGTCAGCTGTAGTGCGTCCCATGTGATTCATTACTAATAAACATTCAATCACTAAAGTCTCGGAAGCATTTAGGTAAAATTTACAGAAATAACCTGTATGTATTCATTCATTCAAAAATATCATATCTCCCGTGTGCCAAATTTCTACCTAGTCCAAGGAATGCAGCTGTGAATGAGCCACACCACATGGCTGCTGTCATGAAAGCAACAGTCACGGAGAAGCGCAGAGTGAACAGCCAAACAGCTAATCCACACTCATTACTGCAGACAGTGAGGAGATGAGTGATGGCCACAGGGAGCAGGGCAGTGGAGGGATTCCAAGAAGGTCACAGGTGAGCCAACCGTGAGCCTTTGCTACTCTAGGGAGAGCCCATGGACAGCCCCAAGAAAGGACCTGATAACTTACACCCAAGGAATAACAAGGTAGCCCAGGTGGCCAGAAATGCGAGCCCAGAGAGGTTGGTAGGGGAAGTCAAAGGAGCTGGGGACGGATCACATAAGGTTTAACAAGGTGTAAACCCCCAACTTAAGGTGTGGGGCTTTAGTGTACTTGAATGGGAAGCCACTGGGGGATTTTCTACAGGACAGGCTGGTCCTTTCTGTAACTTTCTAAAACAAGATATGGTTCTCATGTAATAACAATGCCACTCTTGACTGCACTGCACAGTGCTTGCTTGAGAGGAGCTGAGGTAGACCAGGAACTGACTCTAACCTTACCACATCCACAGCAGGCCATGGCCTGAAAGTCAGCATCTTTGGGCAGGCAAGCTGCAGCAGGACATGGGGTGAGGACCATGGCTCTGGGTCCGCATTCCTCAGATGGCATGATCCAAGAACTCTAATGGGGATTGAACGAACCCAAAGGCCTTTGCACTGAGCTACATTCCAGCCCATTTTTTGCCCAGGCTGGACTCAACTTGGGATCCTACTGCCTCAGCCTTCCAGAGTACAGGGATCACAGCCCTGTCTCATCAGTTGTGTTGTCTCCGTTACTATCCATCCTCCTGGAGGCCTAAGACAGAATGAAGGGACGTACAGGGCTCAGCAGGTTGCGGCTGGAGGAGGTACAGACACTTGCCTGACATCCCATGGCTGTTAAGTGACAGAGCTGGGGTTCAGAGGTTTTTCTCTCCAAGCCAGCTCTTCCTCACCAGGGTGAAACCTTCTATGACCCCAGGTGTTTTCCACTGAGACATTAGTCACAGTTGTCTTTGATGCCTGGGCTGGGCTGGCAATGCAGGCTTAGCTCATGGCATTTCTCTGGGGCCTTTATCTTTACTAACTGTGAATTTATCTCCCTAGAGATAGGCTCTGGGGGAAGGGCTCCCTGCCCACACCTGGGCAAGTCTTACCTGCTCCAACCAGGTCAGCAGGCAACTGGGAGCCTTTGAATTGCCTTCCTCCTCACCTAGCCCCCTCCCTAAGGTGCACTGTAAACACCGCCACCAGACCAAAGGTAAGGAAGGCCAAAGCAAGCTTTAACTCCTAAAGCCCTCTGAGAAAGCCCAAACATTTTACAGCACCTTAAGTAAAGTGTTGAACTCCACAGCCTGCAAGGAGAACTGGAGATAAGGGGCCAACCATGGGCAAGAGAGGTCATGATCTCCATCGCTGCAGCCCCCAGAGTTGAGTGACGCTCTCTAAGCAGTAAGAGCATCTCTTTCTAGCAGGTGAAAGATTAAACCCAGTCACCCTGGGGGCCTGAGACATTCAGTGAATTCATGACAGGCTGCATGTGCTCCAAGAAGGCACATGAGGGGACTTGTCCCACCCACTGTGTTCTGCAGGTGACAGCTCACTCTAGTGCCAGGGAGACTTAAGTCAGTTTCTGCCAAGTCACATCAAAGTTCCTCCATACCCATACTCAGCAGGGACCTAGAGTCGGTGCAGCTTAACAGCACGAGTGAACTCTCTTGAAGATTCAAAAGTCCTCTTCCAGCTTTCCCATGTTGCTTTCTTTCTAATGCAGTCGCCTGAACACCCTCCGTGTGCCAGACACTAGACTGTAAGCCCAGCTGACCCTGCCGTCCACTAGACATACGTTCCTGGCTTCCTGACATTCCTGGTGGAGAGAATCAAGCCTCCAGGAAACTGTAATGTACTGTGACAAATTGTGTGATGGGACAGAAGCACAGGTAGGGTCCTCACAAACCCTCAAGTGGCATTATTTTGGCTACATGGGAAATATACCTCCATTCCTTTGTTCTTCTGGGCTCAACAAATAGTTGGAGAATACAAAAATTTTACATTATTGATTGAATCCAATTTATACAGGCAAATTGTTATTCTAATTCATAGAACACATTTCATGGCCAATTATTAAATATGTTAGGACTTTTCTCTTTGGGGGGGTTATCATGTTCCCACATCTGTAGATGGTATGAGAGGCTCCACACATGAAATGTTTTAAAAATATTGAGTTGCTGAATACTATGAAATAAAAATCCACAGAAGCAAGGAAGAAAGGAAGTCAAGTGTCTAACAATCCAGCTTTGAGAAATTGGTTTTTCATCAAAATAAGGTTAAATTCTCTTATGGGAGGCTGAAGCAAGAAGATTGCAAGTTCAAGCCCAGCCTGGGCAATTTAGGAAGACCCTATCTCAAAAAAAAATTTTTTTTTAATGGCCTACACATGTAGCTCAAAGCAAAGGCCCTAGGTTCAGTCTCTAACCCTGAAAGAAATTTGAAACATATGTTAATCTCCCTAAGACCAAAGACAAAAAGAAAACAAAATACATACAATTCAAGAACACAGCCTGATTTTCAATATCACCCTACACATGTATCTGTGCTTGAAGATGTTCCTGATGGGATATATAAAACATTTGAAAGATCCTATAGGGCCATTGATGGAGTGGTTGAATAGCTACCAAGTAATGATTAAAGATAATTAAAGGGTTCCTATTGGCAGGCAGAATAAATGTTTCTAATGCTATGCAATAGGCAGAATGCAAAATGAAATTTTATAATCTTGACTAATTTTTGAAAGTCACTAATAAGGAAAGAATATAAAATGTTAATAAAAGCTACCTCTGGGTAGTAGTCATACTACATTGGTTAACTGATGAGTTTTGGTGACAGAGATCTTTAGATCAAATCTCAGCTTTGACACTTCCTTCTTTAGTTTCTTTGTGAAAATTAATATTCTGTCTCAACCCTTCTTTCCTCACCTGAGAAAATAGGACACATAACATTATCTGCCTCATAAAGCTACTATGAGCTTTAAGAAAAATAATACATGCAAGAAATTCACAATAAAAGCTATTATACACACATATATGTGATACAATATTATGGGTGTGTAATTTAATGTTTTCCGCAATTTGAATATCCTATTTGCTGCACCAAAAAGAGATTGACATTAAGCATTTTTAAATTTTGCTATTAAAAACAGAACATCAGATGTCAAACCCCTTTTTAAGCAGGGTCATTCCGTGTAAAGCAATCAAGCAGGCTTGGCAGGGATTGTGGGAAGTAATAACTCTGAGCAAGGTTTAACTGCAGATAGATATCATGTTTTACCCAGTAAGGAGATATTCATAAATCATGAGAAAGGGCTTGAATCTCTGTTTGTCCTAGGAATATAAAGCAAGGCTGTGGGCTTAAAAAGCAAAGAGGAAATTTTTCACTGTCCATGGAAGTTGAATTTATGAATGAGTAGCAAAACACACTAGGCACCAACACTTAGAACAGAGGGGTCTGAGTACCTGGAGTTTTCAATTCACCCATAGCCTTCACACTACTCACTTTTTTAGAAAACAAATGGGGAGGAAAGTGATTGTCCATTAGGAGCTTCGTGAGCAAAGAGACAGAGCTCTGAGGAGTAACTTTCCCATGCATTTGTCCTGATTCCCACAGTCCTGCAGTCCTAGACTGGTGGATGGCCATAGGACACCTTAGGACCGAGTGATGGTATCACATGGGGAAATTCATTGCCTTCCACCTGATTCTTGTCAGAGCCTATAACCCCCAACATTTTCAGAAACTCAGTCTTGCATCTTTAAACTTGGATGAGGTGCAGTATTTAAAGTGAGAGATCATGCAACATACCAAAGAAATACGCAATTGCCTTTCTTAGGCTGGCCCTGCTTGCTGCTATGTGCCTGGAAGGTAGTAGGTGCAGAATAAATGAATCTATCCACTAATCATTTAACTTGGGTGTAAAAATTAGCCACACGAGACCTGGGGTGTGCCAGGTACCCAGATGTCACATGAAATCTCAACTACACATAAAAGTCAGCTTCTCCAAGCACCAGTTCTCTGGAGGTACTGATTAACGCTGTCGTGTTTGAAGCTTTCTATTCAGAGAAGCTTCAGAGTTGGAAGTCCCTGGGAGGACAATCCATCCCACGTCAGAGACGAGAAAGGACCAACAGGTTGGAACCATGTAGAGTAAATATTTAAACATGGGACGTTCGATAGCTGTTAAATAGGTTCAGTAACAGGCTCGTTTTTAAAAATCAATACTTGTACTACTAGTAATGCACTAGGCTTCAATAGAAATGAGGAACTAAGTCGAAGTCATTGTTGAATCAGAAGTCAGCAGGAGCCAGCGTGTCAGACAAGTCCTACAGAATTGGTTACAAAACCTGGTAATGCAGTTTTCTCTCCTGGTGGTTCCAGGAAGCTGTGCCTTCATGGGTGGTGGAGGCTGGTGGGGGTCAGAGATTTGATGTGTGCAGGGCAGAAGGCGAAGAATGGTTAGGCTACAGTTCAGGGGGACAGCCCTTACCTCCCATGCACGAGGCTCTGGGTTCAGTACTCAGCACTGCAAAACAAATAAGGGAATAGGTAATCCATGACTTTTCTCTAGAATTATTTTTAAGGTGGCTGCAGGGAAGAGGTGTAGAGTAAGGAAGGTGACAGATGCCATCATTGCTGTCCCCATCTCTCTAAGGTCTTTGCCATTTCCAGGCAGGCAGTGAGATTTGCAACTCCAGCTCTGAGCTCATGGACTCCTCAGGCTGAGACCTCGTCTGTCTGCACACCAAACATGAAGGCCTTGATTCATGTCCACTGCAGATGGATGGGAGCCAGGCTGCTAGATAGCAGCAGGGACTGTCCAGGGGGGATCTGTTCAACAGCACACCCTGGGCTGGCCGCTTCCCATCAGCCTCCTCCAGAGTCTACCTAGTGCTCCAGGATCACCCCTCAGATAAGCACTTTCATCTAAAATCTTGTCGCAGGTTGTGATGTCGTTTCTAGCGGCTTCCTCAAAAGGCTCAAAGTGCCTGTCTCTCTCCCTTTTTTAAAAATGTGTTTTGAGACGGGTTGATTGAAAGTAAATTTAACTGATAGACAATTTTTTCCTGTTACTTCCCTCCCTGCCAACCCCACATCCCTTTCCTGTCCCCACAAAGTCTACCTCCCTCTTTCCTATCATATGATATTCAGTCTTCTGTGTCTGATTTATTTTACTTACTATTATGAACTCAAGGTGCACCCATTTTCCCACAAAGAACCCCCACTTCACCTTTCTTACAGCTGAGTAGTACTCTATTGTATACAAATACCACACTGTCTTTATCCACTCATTTGTTGATGGGCCTATAGGCTGCTGAGAAGTAACCGGACAAAACTCTATTATGAATTGCACTGCTATGAACATAGTATGCATGGATCACTGTAATAGGATGTCTTTAACTCTTTGGGGAAGATATTTAGAGTGGGAATAGCTGGGTTAAATGGAATTTCTATTTCTAGCTTCTTGAGGGATCTCCACATTGGATTTCCATAGTGGTTCTGCTAGTTTACATTCCCAACAGTGGAGAAGAGTCCTCTTTCCCCCACAGTTTCACCTGTATTGGTTGTTCATTGAGTACTTGATGACAGTCATTCTTTCTGGAGTAAGACAGAATCTCCATGCTGTTTTGATTTACATGATCGTAGGAGCTGACCATTTTTTTTTCAAGGAGCTGTTGTTCATTTGTAGTTCTTCTTTTGAGCAATGTGTGTTCATTTCAGTTGCCCACTTTTATTTTGAGGGTGTCTCATGCTTTGAGTGCTTTGTATATTCTAGATATTAGTCCTCTCTCAGGGGAGTAGCTAGGAAAATTTTTTCCCACTCTGTAGGCTATCTCTTTACTCTCATTTATTTCATTTGCTATACAAACTGTGTTTTATTTTTCAGCTGACATGAGACAATGGTACCTCTTTCCAAGAAACAGTGTGATGGATTGGTACATACATACATTGTGTAATGAGCGACTCAGGATATTTAGGCTGCCCACATCTCAAAAACACATATCATCTCTTTGCAATGAATATTCAAACTCCTCTCCTCCAGCTACTTTTGTACAACACTACACAAAACTGTTAAGTACAGTCACTCTTCTGAGTAATAGTACAGCAGAACTTGTTCTTACCTAGCTGAGTCCTTGTACCCCTTAATCGATGTCTCCCTGTCCTCCCAAGCCTGGCCTATGGTGACTGCCATTCTGGTCTCTTCTTCTGCCTCTGTGCGGACAAACTGAGGATAGCAACGGCACCCACCTCAGAGGCACGGACCTGAGGTCAGTTCTGGAACCAGCCAGGAACTCGAGAAATGCCAGCGATAGCTGTTGTGAGTCCCAAAGGTCTGGGAAGGAATCCTCCACTTATCCACAACCCAGTCGGGTTATAAATGCTCCCACTTGTTTCTTTCTGCTTTTCCATGTCAGTACATTGTGAAAATGCAGAGCTCTTAGAGGCAAGGGGGCATCATGAAACCTAGAAGCCAGGCGGCTGGTTCCACAAGTCCTGCAGCTGTGTCCAGTGTTGTCATGGAGTTTCAGCACAGCTCTGTGCCTCAGTGTCCCTATATAGTGGGACTTCAGTACTTGTCGTTAATTGGATTCAGGAGGTGGATCTAGTACCAAAGAAATGAGAAGTAACCGGACAAAACTCTAGCATCAAAATCTGATGAGTTTCAAAGCAGTAGAGTACCAAGGTATGATTACATATGAAATGGAATAAAAAGCTTTGCTTTCTTAGGTTTTGCGATTTATCCACGAGAAAATATACAGAAAGTGTTCATGACCACGGCTGGTTGAGAATAAAGGAGGCATAAACATTGCCACTGGGGTAAAAAAATAAAGGGGGGAGGCTGAGAGAAAAAGGGTGAGAGAGACAGAGAGAGAGAGGACTTTTACCTATATAGACTATTTCCTAAATCAAGTTTAAAATTTAATAAATATTCTTCTTATTTAGAATTAGATGAGTTGAGCTTCCCAAGGGTGGTTTTATTTATACTCAATGGAATATTACTCTGCTGTAAAGAAGCTTGAGTCATTTATAGGAAAATGGATGCACCTTAAAGCCATAGGTTCAGTGAGAGAAATCACACACACACACAAGCTTAAGTGTCATATGGCATCTCTTATAAGAGAAACCCAAATTATAAGTAAAAAGCACAATGAAGAGAGACAACAGGAAGTAGGGAAGTAGCTCTTCCTCAAGTGGGAAGGGGATCCAGAGGTGGAGGGAGCAGGAGGGAGCAGGGAGGAGGGGGGAAGCGGATGAAGCAGGACTGAGGAGGGCTATGTACGTGTTATGTACTCCACACAAGGAGGACTCACTGTGTACTGCAAACGTGTGCGGATAAAAAATAGTTTATTGGAATTTTTCTCCTAGAAAGCAGACTCTTTCCTAGAAAGAGTTCAAAAGCAACATCTACAACAAGTTAAAGGAATGGCTTGAAATATTCTCAAGAAGACCTGAAGAAGAAGACATAGCAGAAGTTCAATTGAAAGGGCTTTACTAGAGAGTGCGGGCTGGGCGCGGTGAGCAGGAGAGAGGTGCATTTGATCGAGTAGTTTTGCCTCCAATGGCAAATTTAAGAAAAACAAGTTGGGCCCAAATTTTCGTCAGCAGCCTGGTAGGAGGGGAAGTTTTGAGAACCCGGGAAATGACGGCAACAGTCATTGAGCTGAATGTGCCGAATATTCTGCAGCTGTTTTACCTCAGAACTGCACCTGACCCATCCTTCTGTTTGTTCAAGTATTTATTTATTCACTGCCTCGGTTTGTAGCATCTAGGCCTCAAGTACAATCGTCACACAACCAGTAGCAGCAGAGCACAGCATTTGATCCTTACTATGTACTAGGTACGGTTTTTGTTTTGCTTTGTTTTGTCCTGTTTGGGGGTACTAGGGATTGAACTCAGCACCTTTGAACTGAGCTATGTCCTGAGTCCCTTTTTTAAAACTTTGAGACAGAGTTTTGCTAAATTGCCCAAACTGGGTTCCAACCTGAAATCCTCCTACCTTAGCCTCCCAGAGTTCTGAGATTAGAGTTGTCCCACTGCCACACCTGACTCCAAACATAGTCTTAAGTCCTTTGCTTGCTATTACTTATGTGGCTATAGAAAGCCTAGCGGGGGACTAGTATCCTCCCCACGTGGTCCAGGAAACTGAGGTCCAGATGGGTCAGTGATTGGTTTAAGATCACAAAGCAAAAGTGGAGGGGCTGGGGATATAGCTCAGTGGAATAAGCGCTTGCCTAGCAAGCGCAGGGTCCTGAGTTCGATCCCCAGTACCGCAAAAAAAAAAAAAAAAAAAACAAAAAAAACAAAAGTGGAAGAAAGAGATTGTGAACTCAGCCCTGCTGGGCCCAGATCCTTCTCCTTTACCCACTGCACTGTAGGGGCTCTAGGCCCCTGGCACAGGTAAAGCAACAGTACTAGTCCACCTCCACCCCACCGTAAGGGCGTACTTCCGCTACACTGTTATTGTCTCGTGCTAGGCTCCAGGAAGAAACCTCTTCATTCTTCTGAACAGAACTCCCCGTGAGCCATTCTCAAGCTGTTGGAGCTGGCAGGGATGACAATGTCATTTGCACAACTAAACCAGGGGGGACTCTGACTGCAAGTAACCAAAGCAGGATGGGTGCCACTTGTAGTTATGAAAGAACTCAGAGGGTCAAAGGGAATATATTCAGGAACCAGGAATTTCCTGGGGCTCTGAGGGAGGGAGGCTCTACTAAGCTGAAAGGTTTGTCCGGATGTCCCAATTTAGAGCAATGTGTTCTAAGCATAGTTTTTCTCCTATTCTTGGGTCTTTCTGCTCAAGATTTCAGTCGCTTATGGAATGCCTAACCCCTTGGCATAGATCATTTGACTGCTGCAAATACATAGAGGGCATTAAGTGCCCAGAAAGGAACCTGGGCATCCGTACTACCAGGGAAAGAATTCTGGAGAGTTCCAAACAGCTCCATCAACTCCACTGCCAACGAGAAGCCTGAGCTGACGCATTCAGTTCGCCCAGCCCCCAAATCCTAGCAAAGGCACAGGTTACATATGGGTGAACTGGTTAGGCTGCAAGCTTTCCCTAAAACAGTTCCGTTGATAAGGATATACTGAGCCTGGGTGTTTTTTACCCGGGGAACTAACTCATCAACCAGAGAAAGAGTTGGCAACCTCCGGGACAGGCCTTTGAAAGCCTCTGATGAAATCAGCCCGTTGATTAACGCAATTAGCACCATTAGGAAAGGAAGTTGTTAACCTAAATCAATTATCCACAGACATCTATCACACTAAGTGTTCCTCTTTGTCTTGGGCATATTGCACTGTTTGGTGTTTCAGTGGTGATGACCATTAAAAATAAATGATTATTGTTGATTTTCTATTGATATAGCTATTAATGTATCGGTGCCTGTGCGTATAGGCCGCTTACGTGTAGTGTACAGAAAATAGATGTACTAACAATAGGAAGTAAGTATTGACTTCCATTGCTCAATTCAGGAGGTAAATATTGACCAATGAAAGGCAGCTACTTCCCTGTGAGGAGCTAAAAGGCAAAATGTTCACATCAGCTCCGTTTTTCTTTAATTACTTATATCATTTATCTTCTGCAGGGAAAAGATGTATTTCTTCATCTTTGCTTCAGTGTCTCATTCTGCCTCCTCGGTCAGGATACCAAAGTGCTCTCTGCCTGTTGGTTTGGAAGTCCTTTCTCCTTTTGCCTCCTCTAAGCACTTCTACCACTTTGTCTTAGCAAACTTAAGCCTTTTGTATCTATCTGTCACAATAACCCTGATACCCTTTTCTTAAACCCAGCCCCAAGGGCACTTAACATTCTATGATAATAACTCCCATTTCCGTACCCCTTCCGTACTCCGGCTTAAAGAAGGATAAACTCGGGGCTTCTACAGGAAAGTGGGTGCACCGTGAATCCATAATGTTAAGTGAAGTAGATGAGGCCCACAAGCTTAAATATCACATCGTTTTTCTTATAGGAGAAGTGCGAAGTACAAATAAAAGAGCAAAATAAAACATAGACAAAAGGGAACAGGGAGATAGCTCTTTTGCAAATGGGAAGGGGACCAACCGATGAAGGGAGCAGAGGGGAGAGCAAAGGGAGGTAAAAAGAATTAAGATGTGTTGTGCACAGGCACCAAGCCCTCACGTGGATTCTCACTGTTATGGACCGCAAACGTGTACGAGTAAAAACTAAACATAAACATGTAATGTCTCTTCTGCAGCTGGCCTTCTGCATAAACCTCGAGTGATTAGTTCCATTTTATAGAAGGCTAATACAGAGAATCATGCTATTTAGGGCTCATGTGACACATACAAACTAATTCAAACTCCCAGCTACTTAGGAAGGTGATATCATTAGGGTCATTCTACTGATGAGGAAATTGAGAAAGAGCAAATGCAAATTATACTACACAGCTTCTTCACAGGAGGCCTAACCCATTCATTGTGATGATAGCATTTTCCCCTATGGTCCATGCTTCTGTGTATGTATTTACTTAAAGTCAATATATGTGTTATAGCAGGAACTGGGTTTCAGGAATGGATTTTGTTGTCATGGACATGCCCGTGTGTGTGTGTGTGTGTGTGTGTGTGTGTGTGTGTGTGTACACGTCTGCCCCTCATCTCCAGAAGGGAATGAAAGGAGCAAATTCAGACAATCTGCTAAGCTCTACACAGCCAATAAGTAAAGCAGGACACACAGGGCAGACTGTGTCCCCAAACTTCCCTCTTTAGGATGAGATAGAGTGGGGAAAGTGTAGCCTTTGAAGAGAAATGGGACTTTAAAGGCTTTCACTTTGAGAAGGAAACACTGGACTTCTCCACTGCAGTGGTGATGTCTGGAATGAAGACTACAGGAAGAGAGACAGCATAATGCTTTATGCTCCCGTGGGGGCCTGGAATCTGACTGCCAAATGCAGAAATACCTGCTTGATCTTGGTCGATTGGAGTGACTGGATTTAACAAACCAGGGCAGCCTGGGGGGTGGGGAGGGCATTGCCGAGGGCAACTCAGGGAGAGTAAAGGTGAAGAGACACACCGGTGAGAGAGAAGGAGCAATTGTTCCAAGCCTCCTGCCTGGCAGTCCCCAGAAAGGTCAGGTTCCTACCGAGTCCTCCAAAGGAGAGTTACATGTGGCAAACCAGAAAGGAAAGCCGAACTGTCAGGAAGCTCTTTCAAAACACCTTACATTTTCTACTAAGATGACATTTCTTTGGCTGGTTAATTAAAACTGGATGTCAGCGAGGCTTCAAACCCATCAGGAGAGGTGTCGGTTTCTGGGCAGGTTTTGATCTCAGGGGAATAGCTTCAGGCTCCAAGAACCTTGGGGTGGGAGGCATAGGAGAAGAGGATGGGGAGGGAGGAAGAAGGGCTCTGAGAGAGCCCAGCTAAGACAAGGAAGAGGCAGTGTGTGGAGATGTGGACCAAGGATGGATTTGGTCTTTCAGCTCATGTGGTATGACATTCCAGTTCCCCAGAGGATGGAACTTCAAAACCAAGAACTCCATCTCCTTTGCAGTCACTGTGCCTGCTAAAAGATCTTGAAAGATGGTGGTGACACTCCCTGAGGAGCACCCAGCTTATCCTGTGCTTCCTCCAGAACGTGAGCCACAAGCTGGGCTCTGGGTATAGCAACGAAAAAAACAAAGAGCATCCTTGTCTTTGTAGAGCTGATCTCGGGGAGAGAAAGGAAGCACAGAAATGTGATGTATGGGATCATGATAAATGATACCTCATATATAAACCTTGCACAGGGGGATCCCCCTTGCACTTGGCTGCACTGAGATGAGCAGAAGAGGAAAGGGATGGGGGATGAGATCAGACAGCTACCAGAGGCAGCTCCTACAGAGCTGAAAGGATCTTAGTTGAGCTCTCGGGTGGAGTGGTAGGCTCGGACGGAGTGACTTTACCAATGGGCTGGTGTATCCTCTCTGTAGGTGGTGTATATATTCCTTTGGATGTATCAAATATTAAATGACTCAAACACATTACAGGGCTAGGGGCTGCTAGTTTATAGGGTGGTTCAGAAAAGCCTGTTTAGGGAGGTATAAAGAAAATGAACGAGAGCTGTACCCAGGGGAAGAACATCCAGGTAGGGTGCTATGGTTTATGTCTCAGTGTCCCCCCAAAGCCTCATGCCATCATGGGGACGGGTTTCTAGGGTTTGTGATTGACTCATGGTCCAATGCTGGGATTATGGGTGTGAGCACTGCACCGTCCTGGGGTGGGCGGCCTGCTACACTATACGGGGGGAAAAGAAGCTTGCTGTCACTCCTTCCTTTTCTGCTGTTTTCTGCTGCCATGAACTGCTGCCCTCTGCCATGTGCTCCACCCCTCCTTGGAGCCAGCCAGGTATGGACTGAAACCTCCACAAACTGTGAGCTAAAGAAACCTTTCCTTCCTTAATTCTGGGCATCCAGTATTTTGTCTCAGCAAGCAGAGAAAAGTAACTAAGTCATAGGGGAAACAGAAGATGGGAAGGCCCTAAATACACAGAGTTTGCAGATCCAACAACAGGAACAAACCTTGGGAGCATGTATCTTCTGTCATTCACTCATTGCTCAAGGCCCCCAAAGGAGATAAGGAGTCCTTAGTTGATGCATTTACATGCTCATTATACTGTCATCCCCCCTCATCCTTGGGAGACATGTTCCAAGAACCCAGTAGGTTTCTGAAACCACAGAGCTGAGCCCTATGTATGTTTTCCAATGCTCACACCTCTCCGATAAAGTTTAATGTATAAGTTAGAAACAACAATCACGCTCAGTGTTCTTGTGCTTTGGGGACATTTTAAGGAAAACATGGGTCATGGGAACACAGTTGCATAGGACCCAGCAGCCTCACTCCTGCATGCACAAAAGAACTGAAAACAGATATTCAAATTGCTTGTGCACGAATGGTCATAGCAAGGTGATTCACAGCACTGTAAGGGCAAAGAACTTACTGGCCCATCAGGGGCTGAACAGAGAAACAAAATGCACCCCATTCGTACCATGGAATATGATTCTTTTGTAAAAAGAAGTCAAGGGCCTATACATGCTGCAACACGAATGAACCTGGAAAACATATTCATTAAAGAAGATAGATACCAAAAAACATGTACGGTTTGATGCCATCTTTATAAAATGTCCAGAATAAGCAAACTCATGGACACAGAAAGCGGATTGGTAGTTGTCAAGTACGAGGGAGGAGGGCGGTTAGAGTAACTGACTATGGCTAGGAGATTTTCCTCAGAAATAACGATAAAGTTTTGGAACGACATGGAGGCACTGGTTGCATGACTTTGTGGATGTAGTAAATTCTACTGAACTGTATACTCTCAGGTGGTTAATTTATGGAATGTGAATTGCATGGTGCTTTTTAAAAGTCAGCTTACTGGGCTACTACAACGACCTTGCACTTTCTCTAGGGACTGCAGATGCCGTTAAATAACCCCCAGAGAAGCACTGGGTTGGCAATGGCTACTTGGGTACAGGCATTGCACATGCGTGTTAGATGTAATGTCCGCACACAGCCACGGGACTCCCCATTTCCTCTGGGTAGCCTACAAGACTGAAGGTCTGGAGCCCTGAGAGGATGAAGTTTCTCGATGCCTTCATTCTGTGCCCTTTGGGCATGCCTGTGTATGATAGAGTTTGGGTGAAACCCTTGAATTTGTTTCAAAGCAAAAGCCCCTTGGAAACACAAAGACCTGCAAAGCAAATGAGGGATGTGTGGTTCCCACACCAACCCTACACCCGAGTCCTTGCACCCGAGAACTTGGTAAAAAGATTAGCCTTCTGCCATCCGCGGGGCCACATGAAAGCAGGGCTGCCTGTTAAAGACTCTGACATGCACCCCCGGCCCACGCATCTTACGCTCCCTACCCTTTGATAAAGCCAGACTTGCTTATATGGATGTGTGGCGAGGGAATAAGGAACACCTGCTAAGAGAATAAGGGGCGTTTACGGGGGAAGGGGGCGAGCCGGGACATGAGCGCTGTCCATTGTACATCTCCGGCCTGGCTGGGAGAGAATGAATTATTTCTTCCCAATTTGGCACCATCATCCGTCACTGTCAATTTTCAACCCATCTGGAAGGTTTCAGGAACCCCAGGCCCAGGATCAGAGCTGTGAAACAGTCACAGCAGCAAGCCTTTCTAAATGGAGTATAGTAAATAAAAATATACAAGTAGTTTCCCCTTGGAAAGCATTTTTTCTGCTGTGCCCCGCCCTGAAATCCCACCCTTGTTTGTCTTGACAACAAAACTGTGAGGCTGGAACTATCCGGTGTTCTCATTGTACTGATAAAAAGATTGAGGGTGGGGGCTCAGAGGCGTGCTGCGTGGTCACACGGGTAGAAAGGGTCAGGTCTGGGCGGTGACCATGGTTAGCCCTGACTCCAGCTTCTGCATCTCAGTCGTGATGCTACTTTTATTGGTCCGCACTTGGTAAGTTCTACGCTTCTCTGCCTCTGCCCTCTGTGCCTGAGCCTGACCTTGTTTCTTAGGAGTGAACTGAAAGTGGGTCAAGAAAGATGATTGGTCCTTTTGGATCCTTGTGTCTTTCTGTAGACTGTGAGTCTCTTGTGGCTAAAGCAAAGCCCCTCTGGGGCTGAGACCTGGAACTCAGAGAGGCCTGTGTGCAGGAGGACCAAACTGATGCTGTGCCATACCCACTTCCGTGTGGTAGCTCCTCGCACTTTCCACCCAGCCAGAGCCCGCCCCTGGGTAGCTGTCCCAGCTCACTTACAGCCCTGGGTCATTCTTCTCAGACTGGGCCCAACGCTGTAGAGAGAGGAGGGTGGGGCAATACACACAGAAGGGCAGACGCAATTCCCTGGCAAAAACAATGGATTGGGCCCAGGCTAAAAGCCTTTCTACCAATGTAAGTATTGTCCGCCCATCACAGTACTAAAGCTGGCACTTTAACCAGCTAGTTGGCACCCTAATCACCCAGCTAGTTGGTTGCTAAGCAGATTCAAACCCTGAAATGATCCCAGAGTCTGCTCCCCCAGACACACCCCTCTACTTGTTTCTTCCTACAACCTGCACGGCGGTTTGTTTCACTTCCCTCCGAGCTCTAGACAGGACCCTGATCCTCATTGTGAAGGGGAATAAAGGCCTCTTCCCTCCATCCACCAGCAGACGTTCCTCAGCAGCCAACAGTGAGATGGGCTTATCCCCTTAATCCTCACAACAAACGTAGGGCTAGCCTTTCTCATCCTAAGCATACTGTGGGGTAAACAGAGGCTGAGAGAGCAGAGGGCTGGTATTAGAGCCTGCAATCTATCACCCTCACCCACAGGATCTGCTGTCTTTGTGTTCATGAGCCTGGCTGGTGACACTTGGCATCAGAAAGGAGGTTTTGGCTTTGGGGCTGTTTTCATTTGTGTTTCTCTTTCTGTCTTTGTAGAAAGCCTTGGCTGGGGAGAGGGGAGAAAGCAAATGGGATATTCCCAAGAGTCAGCCCTCAGCTTTCTCCTCCCTCGGCAACATGGGCACACACGGCTCCACTGCCTGCCCCTTCCCTGTGCTCAGAGAACTCGGCGAAGAGGTTAAAGGCAGCTAAGACGTCTTGGGGCTCAGGCAGCAGTTGCTGTCTGCCCAGGAGGAGCCCAGGCACAGAGGACTGTTGTGAGGAATCCTCCTGGGGTCAGAGAGGCAAAGACGAGGCAATGGCAAGGACAGCTTTTTGTCCTCTTTCTCTTCCTGTCTCCTGGGAGAAGATAAACACCCCTGGTCTCAGACATCTTTGCCTCTCAGCGCTTCCTCACCAATACCCACTTGCTCTGCCAGCCACATTAGACCTGTGGCTATGAAAACAGAGGAGAACTGGGAGTCCAAGATCCAAAGCTTCTCATGATAAGCCATGTGGCCTCAGTGAGGACCCAGGGAGTGGGGACAGAGAGCTCCAGTGTCCTTCAAGCCAGGCCCATGGGAGCAGGGAGGCCTTCAGGTCTGGAAATCCTAAGAGTATGCTAGGGGTTGAGTAGGATCCTACTTCTCCCATTCTGGCAGGCAGGGAGGAGGGGTAGGAAGAGACCATGGGACACGGTAGCCTCAAGCATTTGCTGCACTGCACTCAGTGAGTCTTTGCTGTCTCCCATGTTACAAGAGCAAACCAAGGTTCAAGTTCAAGCTCCCAAGTGAAGTCACATACAGAGTGAGAAACAACTGCTGAATTGAAACATGGATGGATGGATGGGTGGGTGGGTGGATGCACAGATGGTGCATGAATGGATGGATGAATGTCTTCAAACCTAGAAGCCACACAAAGCTTACTAGTTCTCAAAAATACATGATCATTGGCAACATCAGCATTATATTGGTCAGCTACTAATGTGCAACAAATTTTTCCCAGTTCTATCGACCAGGAATACAAGATTACCTGAGTCCTCTGCTTCAGGGACTCACAAGTTTGAATCAAGGTGCCAGGTGGAGCTGAGGTCTCATCTGAGCCTCAAATGTGGAAAGATACACTTCCAGTTTCATGTGGTCATTGGAAGACATCAGTTCTTCATGTCCTGTTGGGAGTAGGAGCCTCAATTTCCCCCTGATTGTCAGCTAAACACTCCCTCCATTCCTTACCTGCTGGGTTTCCCTAATGTAGAGGCCAGCTTCCTCAAAGTGAGCAGGGGTGAGGGGATGTACAAGGTGGAAATTACAATCTTATGCCATATTCCCTTGAGTGTGACATCCCAGTGTCTCTGCCTCACTCCATTTAGAAGGATATTGTAGGTCCCACCACACTCAGGGAAGGGAGCTGGATTTCTGGGGCCACCCTGAAGTCTGTCTCTCATGAATGATATGACCACAATTATCATATCTGTTCCAATTTCCAAATATTATTAAACATCTCAATCCCTTACTCCCAGAGATGAGCTCACAGAGATGGACAGAGATAAGCTGGATCTTGCAAGCTAAGATAAATATTTTTATTATCATCTTTTATTATCATTCAATAGTGCAATAGACATTATTGAATTTTAAGCAGCCAAATGATACAATCAGATCGGCAGTGGGATTTTTTAAATTACCAATTTTAATTGTGGTAAAATGCATATAGCATAAAATTTATCATCATAACCTTTTAGTGGCATTAAATACATTCATACTGTTAAGCAAAATCACTATCATCCAGCACCCTTCATTGTGCAAAACTTTGTACCCATTTAAAACAAATCTCCATTCTCCTGGCTTCTGGTACCCAGCACTTTCTGTCTATGAATTTGACTACTCTAAGTAACTCACACAAGCAAAATCCCACAGTATTTGTGCTTTGGGGACTAGCTTATTTCAGTTAGGATATCACCCTCAACCTCAATAGTCATCCAGATTGTAGCAGGTCTCAGAGGTTTTCTTTTCCTTTCAAGGTTGAACATTATTCCGTGGTCTGGATATATCACATTTTTGTTTATCCATCTGTCCATCCATCAATGGACACATTGCATCTTAGGCTACAGTGAATGATTCTAGGAACAGGAGTGTGCAAATCACTCTTTCTAGACCCTGTTTTCCATGTGTAGGAGTGTGCATCTAGAAATAGGATTGCTGGACTATAAGGTAATCTTATTGCTTGTTTTTTGAGAACGGTCTCAGGTTTTTCTTTCGAAATTCACTCTGGTGGAAAACAGGGGCAAGGGCCAAGAGTCCAAGCAAGAGGCTACTTTGGCTGTGTTGTCCTTCAGGGCCGAAGAAGGCAGGGACTTGGTCTAGGTTGGTGGCTGCAGCCAAGGAGGCTAACAGATGTGAAACCTCAGGTCTTTCCCATGAGGTAGCTTTGGGCTCCTATTTAGTGAAGGCCCAAGAGCATGCTGGACTGAAGCAGGAGTTTCCTTCCTCCAGGAAGAGGGCTTCCACAGTGGCAAGATGTGTGGGCTTTGAGGGCAGACTTCCTGGGTTCAAATCCTGACTTGGCCTCTTTTCTGACCTTCAGTTTCTTCATCTGAAGAAAAGGTAGGTAACTGCCTACTTCTTGGGCTCTGTGCTGTTTCAGGGCAGCGTAAGTCTTACTGACACTGAGGTAACTGTGTTTAGCCAACCGTGTGTAGAATGCTCACGTGAGATGCCAGGCCTGATCATGTGCCTGGCAGTGCCACGTGCTCCCAGCCATTTGTGACATCAGTTGGATAGCCAGGGAGCCGCTGTTCCAAAGAGCCCTTCTTGCAAATTTTCAGATCCCCGCACTGACACAAGCCCCATCCTCACCAGACTGCCCTGGCTTGGTCCCCTCTGCTGACTGACGGACTCCCATATTATGAAAAAGGACAAGGGCCATGTTTATCTCTATCTGGGTCTCACCACACTTCCCAGGGATGCAGAGGTCCTTCCAGGTGGGGAATTCTACAAAGCTTTTGAACGAACCGGGTTTCCGCCCTGCTGAGCTGCTTCCTTCTGATTTGCCCAGGTCAACCGACAGCAGACTCCTGCTGTCCATCCAGGTGGATGGACAGGGTCAAGGCAGAGAGCCGGGAGAGTGGTGGTGGGGTGGGGGACGCATCGGCCAGTCTCCACCAGCTCTTCCCTGTCTGCGCAGCTGAGCTCCTCTGGGGCAGCCCTGTCCTCAAGTGCGTGTTGAAGAAGGGCCAAGCCTTTGAGTGTCAGCAGCATGCCCGGATGAGAGTCTCCTCTTTTGGTCTCCTTCACCACCCTTTTCCTTCAGGCTCGCAGGACGCAAAAGCCCAGCACCCAGCCCTCATTCCGAGGCCTCAACTTTGCTACCACGCTCACTGTTAGGGTGCACAGTACGGATCGCCTGTCCTGGGTTCAAATCCTGGCCCTGTCCCTTCCTACTGGCACTCACTTTGGAGAGGAAACACTTCATGGCAATGCACCTCCATTCCTTCTTGTTGGGAGTGGAGCCGTGTCTTCCGAAATTTCATGTTTTGAAGTTCTAACTCCTAGCGCCTCGGAATCTGATGGTTTTGGGAATATGATTGTTGAAGCATACTTTGTTAAGATGAGATCGAGACGTTAAGAAAGAGGCCTGAAACTTCAAAGGAAATATGACCTTGCCGATAGACTTCCGGCCTCCAGGACAGAAGACGATTAATTTCTGTTGCCAGAGGCACCTAATTTGTTGTTACAGGAATGCTGGTGAGTGGTCGAGAACAGTCCCTGGTGTGACATGGGAGCGACTGAAGTGTTGGCAGTAGTTATGTAGCGGTCTGTCCCCTGAAGAAATTCCCGCCTCTCTGAGCCCTTTGTTTTTTCATGCAGCTCTCTCCTTCCAAGAACTACAGATGGTGAGTGAGGATGATGGAAAAAGTGGATCTCTTCTTCTCGACGTAGATTTTTAATCCTTCTTTCTTTGGTTAATTCATTCAATAAGCGTTTGCTAAAGCCTTTCTATGCCCGGTCAAAATCTCTGCTCTCAAGACCTCCCATTCTAGTGGTGGAAAACAAATAAGACGAATCAATAAACAATCTTGTAGACCACGTGAATTCCAAGGGAAAGGGGTGAAGAAAACAACACTAACGCACAGTCTGTCTTTGTGGGGACAGCGATGGGATTTGGGTGGGGGGGTCACAGAGGGCGTCCACCGCAGAAGTGATCCTTTGAACACATAGCTGCGAAGGGGCAGACTGGGGATTGGACCGGGTGACCTAGCCCAGCCTGGCTGCCTTAACCATTGCTCTGAGATGCTTCACACATCGAGGACACAGCTTGGTGGCTGACATAAAGAAAGTGCTTGGCCAAGGTTAGCTGGTACCATTCAATGCCTTTTGCTATTTGTTAATAACTTTTACCAGCTAATAAACTACTAAGTTAATTCATTTGATGGTTTAATGCTTTACTGTGGAATCATTAGGGCTTTCCTTGATGTAGTCTAAATTTCAGCACCACTCACAAGGAAACCAGAACTAGTATGGGGACAGTGTCTTGCATCTAAAATTCTTGGGACTAGCAGTGTTTGGCATTTCAAATTTTTTCTGATTTTGGAATACTTGCATGTGTATATCTTGAGGATGAGACTCAGGTCTAAACATGAAATTTCTTTGGGTTTCATATATGCATCATGTTCATTCGCAGACTCAAGGTTACTTCAGAAAATATTTTTAGTTATCATGCGCAACCAACATAGTTTCACGGTGTGGAATTTTCCACTTGTGGTCTCGTGTTGGCGATTGAAAATTTTGGATTCTGGAGCACCTTAGAGTTCAGGTTTTGGGATTAGAACAACTCAGATTGTAATAAAAGCTATCACATATTGAAGAACAAAGCCAGGTATTCCAGGAAACACTACAAATGCTGCCTTGACTAATCTACCACCAACCATACCGGGTATATCATAGCATCTCCATTTTATAGGTGGAGAAACTGAGGCAGTGAGGAAATTAAGCTTCATTCTCTGCTCAAGACTACACAGCTAGGAAGTAGCAAAGCTGGGATCTGAACCCACACTTGCAGTCTTCCCCTCCTATGCACTAACTCGTGGGGGTGGGCCTGGCCAGCAGGTAGACCAGAAGGCTGGAGTGAAGAGGTTGGATCTAATTCCTTCTTAACTGTTCCCAGTGCTCTCTACCCAAAGACATGGCCCTGAAACCTTCCAAGCAGCTTCTTGGCTCTCTTGCAAGTCCCCAGCTGGGACCTTCCTTCCTGTTTTAAGAAGTGAAAGCCTGGAGACACCAGCCTGAGGCCCGATATAGCTTCAGATCTAAATTTAACAACAATGATCTGGCTCCAGCCTGACCCTGCGGAGAAGAAAGGGGAGAGGGGAAAGAAAAAAAAAGTGCGACAACTAATTCTTCACAAATTAGGACAATAATAAAGGTTCCTTTCAAGTGTCAGGGCATATTCTTAGCAAGAACATAACACCTAAATCAATCCGGGCCGTAAAAATGGCATAATAGCAGGAAAACCGGCTACAGGCCTGACTTCCTGCAGGGAGACAAGGGATTTGTGGGGTGTCAGGAGGAGCCAGCAGCGCCTGACTCACTGGCCAGCACAGCCCTGTGTCTGGCCTAACCTAGCGCCCTCCAGGGTTGCCCATGCAGCCCCAGGGCGGGGCTTTGGGCCTGAGAAGGTACCTCTTACTGGACTGCCCATCAGATCTTTATCTTTTTTTTCTTTTGGGGTCACTGGGGATGGAATCCAAGACCTTTGCAATGAGCTACACCCCCAGCCCTTTTTATATTTTTGGTGACAGAGTCCCACTGGGTCACTAAGTTGCCCCATCTCAACTCAAACTTGAGATTCTCTTGCCTCAGCCTTCCAGAGTGCTAGTTTAATAGGCCTGAGCCACCAGGCCCAGGCCCAGCTGAGTTTGAAGCAGCCCCAGAGTGTGTCTGAAATGTCAGCCAGTACCTTTGGGCCAGCAGCCACAGGGGACCGGGGGACAGAGGGTCCACTTACTAAGCTGGGAAGCCCCATGCAAGGACAGAAAGCCACTTCCTCCAGCTCTCCCCAGCCAGTGTGGGTGAGTGGCAGGATCTGTGGGCAGCCCACTCCTGGAAGGCATATGTGGACAGCTTGAGGACCCCTTCTATGACTTCTGAGGGTTCCTCAGGCTCGCAGCAGCCTGGGGTCGCTCGCCCTTCCCTCCTTCACCAGGAATCCAGTCTGCCTGCCAGTTCCACAGCTCTGAAGCCTCCTCCAGCTTCCTTCGCGTTGTATCAAACATGAGCACTTCCCCTAATAAAACCATGACTACTTTATTCCCTCTTGGCATCTGCTTCTTGGAAACCTAGATCAGCATATTGTACTGAGTTTTATCTTTTTTTTTTTTTTTTTTTGGTATGGAGAATCAAACTCAGGACCTCACACTTGCCAGGCAGGCAAAGTGCCACTGAGCTAAATCCTTGGCCCCTGGATTTTGTGTGTTCTTAGTGTAACATTCTTCTTGGAACTTTTCATTTTTCCAGAAGCAAATCCAAATTCCTGACACTGTCGGTCAAGTCCTATTACCTCTCTAACCTCAACTACTTCCCTTGCCCCCAGCTTGATGCTCTTTTTCCTTCTCCTTGACTATCCCAAGTTGAATCTGCCCCAGAGCCTTTGCACCTGCACTTCCTCTTCCAGGACCACACCTGTGTGGACCGAAAGGCTTCTCAACCACCCACGAAGTCTCAGCTCAAACATGCCTTCAACCCACTTGATCAAAACCAGCTTCCTGTCTTTGCTTCCCAATCAATATCTACTCTTTAGACTGAGAGCACATGGCAGACTTAGTGCTTAGGAGTTCCCCTGTTGACAGCCCTTTTGCATGTTAAGTCATTGTAAGACCCATCTGTACTTACTGAGGACTGCCAGAGGCCAGGTGATTTTCTAAGGGCTGTGCATATTTTAACTCATTCAGTCCTTTTCCAGGCCCCTGGGCGTAGACACTGCTGTGATTACAAATGAGCGTCTTTCTGGATCCCTTCCTAATTCAGAACCATGGTCCTGGAAAGGTTGTGTCGCTCACAGCCCCCACAGCCTCCACCCTACCTGGGCTCCCCCAACCTCTTCCCTCGCCAGTGGCCCTTCTGCCTATGGATGTCAAGAGCTGCTTTCTGATGCCAGAGTGGGGCACCCTGGCAGCCTGTGTTTGTTTGCATGGCCCTGCCCACTCATCTTTCCAAGTCCCTGGGTGAAACTCTCTCATCATTTGTACCTTCGAGAGTACATCCGGCTTCCTGTGAGGAGCCTGGCCAGTGTGCGGCATTGAGATGCCCCATTCCACTGCATGGGGAAGTGGAGATGCTCAGAGGTAAGGGGCATTAGCAGCCTGGGGACACTTGGCTGGGCTCAACACTGAGCCCAGGCTGCTGGCCTCCAATGCACCCGCTCTGCATCCCACGCCGCCTATTGCTGCAACAAGGGCCCCCACCCGGCCGGCGGGTAAGAGCTCTGGCTTTGGAGTCACTGAGGTCCAAGTTCAAGGCCCAACCAGTGATCTCCCGCAACCAGTGTTCTCACTCTTCCTTCACCCTCCTTTGCCTCGTCTGAGAAGCATGGATAGTAATAGCTTACTTCTCGGGTGTCCTGTTAGGACTAAGTGTTACTGTACGTCTAATACTCAGAAGGCCCACAAAAATATTGCTGTCTTACTGATGCCTCCTCCGGGTGGATTGACATCATTTCCAGCCTCCTGCTTTCCCAGGATAAGGAGGAAAGGACCCACAGGAGATATGGGGCGCTACTACACCCTCTGCCCACGGCTGATTCCCACCAACCAGGACAGCGGTGACCCCAGGACAACTGAACCGGGTCAAAGTTGCACCTGGCCACTCCTTTCCTCTCCGCCCCCAGCTCTGGAACAGGAATTATCACAGCGCCGTCACCTCCGAAGGCCATCCCCGCTGTGACACTTTGATAGGGAAAGTGTGAAGAACAAAGAGCATTGTTCAGGGAGGCCGCACCAGCCCGGCAGGCCCCAGGCCAGCTTCCCCAGGGCGAGGTCGGCTCCGAAGACACAAAGACAAAAGTCATTAGGACCAGGGACAAACAATGACGGAATCCCTTATATTTACCTGAACACAGGGGGCTGCCAACTAGGGAACAATGAGGTCGGGTGCGGGGCTGATTCTCCCTTCCGTCTCACTACTGAGCCCCTTTCAAAATCATGGGACATTGTGAGCTCCGGGGGCTGGGGCCCGGCTTCAGAGCCTGCATCTGCGAAGAGGGCACAGGACCGTGGTTCAGAGAGTGGGCTTGGCATCTAAATGCCTGGACTCGAACTTCGATTCTAGGGGCTGGGGATGTAGCTCAGTGGAATAAGTGCTTGCCTAGCAAGCGCAGGGTCCTGAGTTCGATCCCCAGTCCCGCAAAAAACAAAAACAAAACAGACAAACAAACAAAAAAACGAATTTCGGTTCTATCATAATTAGCTGCAGAACTTGGGTTGAGGGACTTCACTCCGCAAGTCTCAGTTTTTGCGTCACTCCCCTCTTCTCCTGCACTGTGCCTGTGACCTAGCCCAGAGCTCCCTATAGCTCAGCTGTCCTCAGCAGCAGCAGCACTACGCAGCTAGGGACAAGTTCTCTGCTTCTGGGGGACCTCGGTTGCTGTATCTGTCAAATGGGAATAAGCAATCAGTTCCAGAAATGAGGCAAGGATCAAAGATGGCAAGGTTCAGTTTCCAAGCATGTCACTTGGAAACTGTGAAGCCCTGCAGCCCGTGTGACTCGGCCCCTATGACCTAGGACCACCACTGCCCATGACAATGTCCCCATACCCAAAATGGAGTGCTTTTCTCCCGGGGTGAGGTACAGCCCTGGGGGTTCTGCATACTGAGTGTTCAATGTGTTACCTGTTGCTTTACTATTAAGAGACTGAGGTTTTCCTCAAGGTGAGGAGCACACCTAGACAGGTAATTAAGGGAAATTACCATGCCAGCTAGCCAGAACGGCTGCCTGGCACAGGCGACCCACTTTATGGAAGGACAAACTAAGATCTAGGAGGCCAAAGGACAGGAGATGAGAGATGAGCTTTCTGAAACCCTGTGGCATCTGGTGAGTTCAGGTCATTTTACCAGAATTCTTAATCAGCCAGGAAAAATGGCAGGAAGCATAGAGCGACATCTCAACTCTCTCTTCCCCAGCATCCCCTTGAAGAGCCAGCCAGGTGTGGATGGGTGGTGGGACAGACAGACACTTCCTAGTCCAGACACAGAAACTAAATGAGGTTGGCAGAAACCAGTCTCTCTCCATCTCTCAGCCTTGCTTATCTCTCACAGCAAGACTCCCACTCCTACAGCTCCAAGAAATTATTCCCCAGGTTGACAACTCCAAAGACAAAGGAACCTCATTCTCTCATTATTTCCATCCAATGTTCCAGGAGTCTTGACTTCCATTGGACTATTCTTGAGTCACATGACTGTCTCTGAACCTATCACCACACTCCACAGAAAGGACTGGGCTAACTGGGCCAAATTTGAAACAGGAAGTGCATCCATTCTCCTTGAAGGTCAAAGGCCAAAACTGGGAGAGGGATGCACTATCAAGGGAAAATCAGAATGTTAAATGCCAAAAGAAGGAGGGGTATGTACACTGACTACTTGCCTGTTTTTAAATTTTTATCCTTTTTAACTTTAAATAAATAGAATCCAAGAACCTCCCTTTTATGTTTCTTAATCCTTTCTCTCCAAATTTTGTTCTTTGAGATTTCTCTCTGTTGTTGCATGGAGCATTATTTCCATGTTCTCTGCTACGTGGAAATCCACTGTGAAAATATAAGATTATTAATATGTCTCTTGTGCCACTGGTGGATACTTAGGACGTTCTCAGCAACCAGCAACTGGAGACAACTTATGTAGGATTTTTGATACACAGATGGACACTTTTTTGTTCCATGTGGGTCTGGTAATAGTTACAGGCTCCCAGTTCTTTTCTGATACTCCAAATTCCTTTTAACTAAATTCTACCAAGTCCTGCCCCAAGCATGAACTCCTGCCTGAGCTCCTCAACTCCTGGGTTATCCTCTGGTTGATGGGTTTGCCGGATCCCACAATTGTGTGGGCTAGTTTGTTACAAATCTTAAAATAATTTTCTATGCCCCTCCTGCAGCACCCGCACCCACCCACCCACACCCTAATGATTCTGTGTCCCTGGAAAAGCCAGACCCAATACAGACTGAAAGGCTCCAGCCCAACTGGACGCCTCATCCTGTCTACAGAGGGGCCCACCCACCCCAGCGGAGCAGCCGGCCGAAGCCCTGATGAGAAAAACAAATGGTGGTCGGGTAAGAAGCTTAAGGGCTGCAGCGCGGAGAGACTCAGAGAGACCAAAAGGATGTCTGTCTCAAGACAGCTCGGACCTAATAACAGGAAATACTGAGTAAGCACTCCCTGTGTGTCCCATTTGAGCCCACTCCCAAATAAGGGAAACTGAACCCCACAAACAGGACACAGGTTCTCCAACTTTCACAGTTTATTTTAAAGACAAAGGCTGAATCTGTTTACCATGTAAGTGTGTGTTCCTGGCCAATAAGCTTCCCATCCATTTCCTTTAGAAGAGGCACTTTTTCACAACCCCTTACTCCAGCCGCCCTGCAGAGGCTGACGTTTACCTTTTCTGTTTTCCAGGAACAGGAGACTGAACCCAGGTCGCTCACACTGAACTACAGTCCCCACCTTGCTTTATTTTTCATTTTGAAGCAGGGTCTCACCAAGCTGCTAAACTCAAATTTGAGATCCTCCTGCCTCAGCTTCCTCCAAGAGTGCTGGGGTTACAAGCGTGCACCTCCCTGCCCAGCTTGATTTTCATGTTTGGAGTCATTTTCTCTTGTGTGTCCCTAGGCAGCCATCATCCTCAGGCCCCAACTCACATGGTCATGTAAAACCACACAAAGCAAGAAGAAACTGCACAGCAGAGCTAATTCCTTAGCCCAGTCTAATCCCAGCCCTCCAAAAAGCCACCAGCAGTGATCTGACCGCTTCATTCAGGGATGCAGATTTCAGTATTTCATGGTGACCATGAAAGCACTGGAGTCCCAAGCCTCTGCCTCCAGCCAGAGGAGGCTGAGAAGCTGGCAGTTTGTAGAAAGGGCTCAGACCCTTACCCGTATTCATCAGCACAGACCCCTGCCCTGGAGCCAGAGCTCACCAGGTGCCCTCCCCAGGATGTGGTCTCCTGACTTGTCCCATTAGTCTCACCCTTCTGGATTGTCGTACACTCAGCGTCCAGGGGCTTTTGGCAAATCACAAAGCTGGTCTTGTCTCTGTGCTCACCACCCTCCTTCAATGGTTCCCTGCTGCCTTCAGAATAAACTTCACAGTTTGGTCCAAAAAACACTCCACGCCCTCACCTCTGTTTAGTGCTCCAGCCTCCGCTAACATTCCCTATATTTTTCAGCAATCCTGTATTTTCCACAGTTGCTCACAGACTCAGTGCGCTCCATCAAGCCTCCACGCCTTTGCTGTGCTGTTCCCACTGCCTAAAACGCCCTTCCCAAGCCATCTGCAGGGCAGCTGCCTTCACCCCCTTCAAACCTAGCTTTAGCCACATCATCTCCTCTGCCTTTGAACCCTGATTCCCCACAGGGTCGACCCCTGCTTCTGCTTTCTTCATTACTGCCTGCAAGTACCAGAATTCTCAGAACTTCATCACCTCCCAGCCCCTTGGCCCCATGGCTCACCAAGACTTCGTCTTCCTATCCAGACTCTGTCCTCCAAGCCAGAATCCACTGCACCCCTACCACGTTCCTCTTGGCATCTCACTGCCCAGCTCAGTGGTTGGGACGCAGCAGGCACTCGGCAAATCCTGCTAGGAAAAAAGAAAGAGGAAGAAAGGAAAGGAGAGAGGAATTGAGCGCACCAACTAGTCCATCGCAGGGACAGCTTCTGTGCTGGACCGCCACACTGACAACCCCAGGTACACATGGGACCCTAGCGGGGCTTTCATCTGTCTGCTCAAGTCAGCAGCGGTGAGGAGCCCCCCATAAAATCCAGCAGGGACCCCTCGCTGCCCTCTACCTTCATTTCCCACTCGCCACAGTTGGAGAACAGCCCCCAGCCTTCCTCCCCACCCCGCCCGCCCCCGCCCGTCAGAGCGGCATTGTTTTCCAACACAAGGCCCCTTCAGTGATTTTGTTTTGCATGGAAAAGCTGGGGCGAGTTCATTACATTGTGTTCCTGCCTTGGAGATCATTGTCATTCACCCGACATCAAAGTCAGAGCTATGATCAGCTCATTGAAGGCTTGTTCCACCCATATTTTCTTACAACCAGGAAATAGGGAATTTCCTTCATTTTTTTAAACCATCTCAGCGAGCATGGCTTCCTTTTACAAAGTGCTCTTGAAATGCGAGGATGGAATCAGGCTTCCCCCCACTGGAGTGGCCCTGGAGGGTCCCAGCCCTCCTCTGATCTTTATCAAATACTTGTCCTGCACATCGTTAAGGACAGTGTTTTTTATTTATCTAACACCTTTCTTTGGGGACCAGGGCTGGACTTAAAAGGGGGTAGGAACTAGATGAAAGGCTGACATAGACTTTCCTTCGTTTATCCTGCAAAGTGGGATGACTGGTCTCTAATGGACAAAGCTCCATGCCCAGACTGGAAACCAGCCGTCCGCCTGACCACTGTGTCTGTTCTATGCCGGCTGTTATTTATTTACCTGATGCCAAAGTCTCCAGGTTTGCGTTAACCTGGACCTAAGAGGTAGCATCGCAGGTAAGTTCTTATCACTCACCTTCCCTGCTGGCCTCAGTTTTCCTCCACCAACATCCATGGCTCCATCTCCGGGCTGATCCCCTTCCTGCATCCACCTTCTCTGGGAGCTCTGCCTCCTCCTGTATCCATATGTCTAAGTATCCCATTCCTGAGCATCCAGGCCTCAAGCGTGTTCTCATCTCACAGTTTTGGTCATTTCTGGGCTGTCTCACTACTCAGATGAGAAATCCAACACCTGGTTGTCCAATCCAGACCCAGACGAGCTCCACTTAGGAACAGGGTGTTAGGGTAGGCTGAGCTGCTATAATAAACAAGGCTAAACATCACTGAAGATTTTTCATTCACCTCTCAGCTCAGGGAAAGCTCTGCTTTACCCATTTGCTTGGGCATCCAAGCAGCTTCTGTCTTATGGCTCTGCCAACTTCTGGGGCAGCTTTTTTCCAAGGGGACTTTTGGCAATGTCTGGAGATACTTTCGGTTACCTGGAGGTAGAGGCAGCTGGCATCTAGTTGGGAGGGGTCAGGGACACTGCCAAATGCCCCACACTACCAGTGACAAGAATGGGCTAGCCCACAATATCGTACTGCTGGTTGAGAAAATCTGCTCCAGGAATTCAGTCCTCTACCAGATCTTCTGCTTATGGTTGGCATGGTTCAGTCTTCTGCCAAACCAGAAGGCATGAAAGATAGTGTGGGGTGGACATAGAAGCTGGGCATAGAGGAGGTACACAGCCCCCCTGCCCACCATGCCATGGGCGGAACTCACTCCCTGCAGGTGAGGTTAGGAAAAGTAGTCTTGTATGGTCAGGGGGACAATAAAATAAACCAAGCTTAGATGAAGGCAGGGTGTGCCCTGCCACCCTGAACTCAATGGGGTCAGGCTGGAACGTGTCACCTTCGCATCAAGATCAGCTCTAGAGTATCCAACATACACAACCCCCAGCAGTTGCCATCACAAAGCCAAGATCTTTTCCTTCACAGCACTTAGCACCAGTCGGTGTGGGTGTGTGGTGCGGGTGTGCATAAGTATGCATGTGTGTCCATGGGTGAATTTGTGTTTGTGTGTGTACCGTCATCCCTCAGTATCCCAGAGGATTGGATCCCAAGTCTTCTGGGGGTATCAAAACCCAAGAACACTCAAGTCCTTTGACTAAAATGCACTGTATCTGCAGAGAACCTGTGGACAATGACTATATTTGATCCCCAGCAGGTGGAATCGGGGCTGTGGAACTCACAGATGCAGAGCACTGACTGCACATGTGACTGCACAGATGCCTGCAGGCTCTTGTCTGTTGTCTGTTTTCCCACACTAGACTGATGCATCAGGGAGGGAGGTGTTCTTGCTTTTCCTGCTTAGTGCTGTTCCCAGCATCTCCTAGAAGGCCTGGCGTGCGGTAGGGACTCAATAAGTATTTCTTGAACAAATGAGTAAGAGCTCCCTGCACAAAACTGCTGGCTTGAGCCTTCTAAGTGACAGAACAGCTGTAGCACTTTCCAGCTCTAATCTACCACACTGGCACCAGACTCCTTAGCTGGCCCTCCAAAGCCACTCACAATCCAGGCTTCTTCTCCTCCTCTCCCAGACGTGCACCTCATGCAGAGCTCCAGCTCAAAGTCTCTGTCTGCAAGATGGGGTGTGTTTGTGTGTATTCTCAGCTTCGTATCTTTGCATAGGCTACTTTAATTGTCTGAAATGCTTCAGCCTCCCCACCAGGCAAACTTTTACTCATCCTTTAAAACCCAGTTCCTTCTCGCTTCCCATGAGGAAACTCTTCTACTAAATCAGGCACAGTCCTTCACTTGCTCCTCTTGGCCTCTGTGCTTTGGGAGATGTGCCATGTTCTTTTTCTCTGGTTCTTGCTCTCCCATCACATGATGGGTTCATCAGTATAAGGGAGGAGAGTGTTTAATTCTGTTGGGCTCCTGCCTCTTACCTTATTCCTAGCAGAGAGCAGGTGCTCCAAAACAGAGGATGGATGTGTGGATGATGGATGGATGATGGATGGATGGATGGATGGATGGATGGGTAGATGGATGGATGGATGGATATATGGGTGGATGGATATGTGAATGGATGGATGAGTGGGTAGATGTGTGGATGGATGGATAGATTGATGGATAAATGGATGTGTGGATGGATGGATGGATGGATGGATGGATGGATGGATGGATCAATGGATGTGTGGGTGGATGGATAGATGGATGGATGGATGGATGGATGGATGGATGGATGGACAGATGGAATGATGGATAGATAGGTGCTCTGGCCATGCGTCCATGTCCTCTAGATACTTTCTCAGAGGAGCCAAAAACTCCACATGGCCACACTAGCATCCCTGGGAGTCACGGCCATGCTGACCACAGAGCCAAGCAGTGCTCAGAAACGCCAATGGCTAGATCCAGATCACCCACATGGGTGTAACTGGCCGTCAACTGCCAGGAGCAGAATGAGCAGACATGCCAGGGTCAGGGCAGGCAGCAAGCAGTCAAAGTGGCCCTGTAGGGCTGGGGGTATAGCTCAGTGGAATAAGCACCTGCTTAGCAAGCGCAGGGTCCTGAGTTCGATCCCCAGTACCACCAAAAAAAAAAAAAAAAAAAAAAGTGGCCCTGTGGAGGTGCCAGTCATGTTGGTTCACCTGGGCACCCCTTGCCTCCTCTCAAGAGAGGACCAAAAACTCCCACCCAGGGCGCCTGCTTATCCCTCTGCACCCAACCTGGTTGGTCCATGGGACTCTTCCCTGGCCCCAAGACTGAGACCTGGCTCCTCAGGGCTCAGGAATTTGCAACACTGATTCCTCTCTGGGAGCAGCTGGTCTCCTCCTTCTGTCCCCCCAGAAGAGCACAGTCTCCTGGATCCGGCTCATTCTTTGCTGTTTTTCTACCCAGCAGCAGCAGTGGTTCCCAGCAGAGGACAATTGGGGTTTCAGAAACAATCCACTCTGGATATTGGAAACTGAGCAGTGTTAAGGCAGGGAATTGGTTACCTAAGGGATGAAAAACCCAGAAGCCAGTAAGGGTGGTGAGGAAAGAAGAGATGAAAAGCAAGGGGTGCTCCTGCTACTCCAAAGCTGAGGATAGAAAGAAGAGGGACCAAGGCTCTCATGGTAGAACATGGAACCCCAATAGACTGAAGAGAAGATGGAGTTTCTGTGGAAAATGCCTCCAGAGAAAGGAGGAGGCAAAGCGCCCGGCCTTCTCTTTCTCTGCCTTCTGGTGTGTCCTGTGTACCAGTGGTGACAATGGATAGAACAGCCAGGAGTTGCTGGGGCTGGTGGTGTGTACCTGTAGTCCCAGTTATGTGAGAGGCTGAGTCAGGAAGAGTGCAAGTTCCTGGGTAGCCTGGGCCAACTTAGCAAGACCTTATCTCAAAATTTAAAAAAAAAGTAATAAGGGCTGAGGATTCAGCTCCATGGTACAGCACCCCTGGTTTGATCTCCAATATTGAGATGGGGTATGGGAGAAAGAAAAAGAAAAGCTAGACACCTCTGCTTGCAGGGTAGAGGGTCCAGCCCCCAAGATGGAGAACAGAACAAGTGGGGTGAAAGTACATTTGACCGCAGATGGGTTCTGGAAGTACCTTTAAGGAGACCTGACTGCCCTTCTGCCCTGGGACTCTGTAGTAGTCAGGACGGCTGGGTCATGCTGAGTAACAAAAACATCCTCGCCTCAGTGACCAGAACAATAGCAATTCCTTGCTGGTGCACGTATGTAAGAAGTGGGTGTTTGTCATTGTTCCCATGCCAATAAAGGGACTATGTGTATATGGGTTTCCAGGGCTGTCTCAGCAAAAGAAGGGGGCCAGGGAGCTTGGCACTAGCACATAAATGTTTCCCTTTGGAAGTGACTTCTGTCATGTGGCCTCTGTGACTGCTCACTTCCACTAACCAGGCAGTCATATGATCACAATTCATTCCAACAGAGAGAAAAATGTAATCCCTTCTTCTGCTCTACAGGGGAGAAAACTGGAAGGAAATAGAGGTGAATAACATTTATGTTTACCACAGCTCTCTTTCCTGGTGCCCATTCAGTTCCAGAATATGTGCCAGTGACTCTAATGGCCTAAAACCTCCGTCACACATGCACACATGCATGCACACACATATACACAGAGTATATTTCTAGCTGTTCCTCTAGGGACCATCTAAGGATGATGCTATATTTATTTACAGTAAAAGATGATCATAAGATACCAATCCTCAAAACAGGAATTCACAGAAACTCAGGTGCTTACAGCAGTAAGCATATTACCTCCCCACTGCTAAGGTCAGGATTTGAGTACAGCCTGGCTAGGACACCATGGTTCGGCATTTCTCGTGGCTCTGCAGCTGGTGTAGCTGGGGCTGGCAGAGCAGCTCCCAGGTGATGCACTCATGTGACTGGTGAGTTGGTGCATATGTGACAGGGCTAGTTTTTGATGTACTTTTTGATATGATGTTGCCATAATGGTAGCCAGTCACCAACATGGTGCCTAATGTTCCTTGCTTCCCAATCTTGGGTCATCTTCCACAACATTTGTACACTACATGAGAATTGGTTAGGGCAACCAATACAAGATGGCAAAAATGACAGAGTATGACTCTGAGCCTAAATCGAAAACATCCTTATGACCTCTGCTTTGCTTCCCCTGAATCTCACTTTGGAGAAAGCCAGCCGCCATATTGTGGGTACACTCAAGTAGCCCACAAAGGTCCACCAGCACCAGCTGTGAAAGCAAGGTCTCCAGGTAGCAAGATCTCCTAGCACACCCTGCATCCATGACCAGCTGTTTTAGTGCACCATCTTGGAAACATGTTCCAGCCCAATCAGACCTTCCAGGGAGACACAGCCACAACATTCTCTGAGGGCAACCTCAGGAGGGATTCTGAGTCTCAGCCAGTTATACCAGTGGCTTTAAATTCCTGACCCATGGAAACTAGGAAGAAATCAACTTTGTTGTTTGACTGAAAAGTTTTTGGGATAATTTTTAAGATACATATACATCTGTAGGCTATAGTATGGGTACATATATAATATATAATATATGCATGTATAAATTTATATGTACATATATGCTCATATATGTACATACATGTATTGGAAAAATACAATGAATGCTTAAATTTTAAAAAATATTTCAGTAAAAGATACATTACCATTAATTAATCGCCCCTCAAAATACCTCCCCTTGCTTTGACTACATTGATCCCACCATGCTTACTACTTTCTGAAGCAGGTCTGGAAGTGCTCTTTCGTGTCTTTAGATGGACTCTGATGTCTGAATAGACTCAAAATGCTTATCTTTCATGGTGGTTTTGACTTTGGGGCAGAGGCAGAAGTCTCGTGGTGCCAGATCTGGTGAATAAAGCAGAGGAGGACGCAGCATTACGCTTCTCCACGTCTGCCTTTCCCCTGGAGGCTGTAGCACCATCCACCGTACTTTTGGTCACACTTGTAAAGACATTCATGAAAGAGAACTTCCAGAATGGCTTCAGAAAGCGGTAAGAACTCTAGGACACGTGTGTTTGAGGTGAGGGGGAGTATTGTGAGGGAAGTTAATAGCAAGGTGTCTTCTACTGTAATATTTTTTCACTTTGAGCCTTCATCTTATATTTCACCACACTGTCTGTTCCTATATATTTACCCCCACACAGCAAGAGACACTTTACAAGAGCACAAGCGTTGAGAAGGGATATTTCTTTTTTTCTTAGTGCTTATTCAATTTCTTCTTTTTCTACAGTAAGCACATCTAAGTTGGAATGGAAAAAAGGTAAGAAAGGAAGCAGGGGGTGAGGGAAAACAGCTGTGGCAGTTGCTCCAACCACTGAAAGAGCTGTAGGCTGTGCCAGAGAGCCAGGTAGCTGCCAGTGTGGACAGCTTGTCAAGGCGGAACTGCAGGAAGACAGTGCCAGTGCTGTTCTGGGTCTCCCCACCCAGGACCAGGGTCCGGAGCCGGTGGATAAATGCTTGGAAGGCACAGGGCTGTGGCTGGACAGCTACCCCTGAGAAAGGACAAGGGTGGGAGGGTGCGCATTTGGGAAACTCAAGGTTTCTGAGATGGCAAGATGTATGTCAGCAAAAAGCCTTCGCCTGTCTAGACAAAAGTTTGATTTTGAATCAAAAAAGGGAACGTTTGCAAATAGGAAAGCAGCTTAAGCGTTTTTTGCTCCTTTGAAAAGAACCATGAATTTTTAACCATCGACCCTGAAGAGAGACAGGAAGACTCTAGGGCGACACCAGGGATTTTAACATTGCCCCCCGCAGGCCGCATGGATCTGGAGATGGGGCCATTTCTGAGTGCAGACATTGACTCCTCAGGCTGAAGAGAGAGGTTTAACAAGGCCCCAGGGCATCGCGGAGAAGAGCCAGGTCTCCTCTGTACAGCGGCGCTGGGCAGCCCAGGAGGAGGATCAATCCAGCTGCAGACGGAGGGGAATCGCAGGGCCAGGATTTGCTGACCTTGGGGCGCAGAAATCCACACTAGGTCACCTGGCCCCGTGGTGAGGGCTGGGGAGGGCATTGCCGGAAACACAGGCTGCAGCTAAGTGCCAGGGCAGCGGTTAGGAGGCTCTGACGGGATCCCGGGTCTCACTCTTGTGCCCTAACCCTCGCCTTACTCTGTGAAGAAAAGAAGGCACAGGAGGGCGAGGGTAGATGGCTATGGCTGGAATCGACAGAGACCTCGTGGAAGTTTCTTGGGCAAAATACATCAGAAAGGGCAAGGGGCTCCCTGAGTGACTAGCACAGGAAGAAAGGGGGCATGGGCAGCCCACATCCTCTGGCCCTGCCTCTGTCTCTGGCTACAGCTGGCTTTACTCCTCTCTCATACTGGACCCAGGCTCGGTTGCTGCTCCACGCTGCAGAGCGGGGCACTTCACAGCTCCCAGGACCGCACTCTGTGGCCTCAGCCTCTAGGAGAGAGGGAGGAAGAGGCAAGTGAGGGTCGCGAGTGGTGCCTCATGCCTGTCATCCTAGAACTCTGGGAGGCTGAGGCAGGAGGGTAGCAAGTTCAAATACAACTTGGGCCATTTAGCAAATGAGGAAGACCCTGTTGCAAAATAAAAAGTTAAAAAAGACTGAGACTGTAGTTCAGTGCAGAGGCCCTGGGTTCAATCCCCAGGACTGAGAGTCCAAACAAACTAAAGTGAGTGTGTACCCACATGCATGCGTGCCTGTGTGTATTTATTTTGGTAGCTCTGAGATGAATATAATGGTAGTAGATAAATGTCTTGAGAGTTAAATGCCTGCTGACCATAGTTCCTGGCACAAGATAACCCTTAGTTGTTGTAATAGTGTTGTCATCATCATTATTATATGTTTGCCATATGTTGTATCAGGTCAATAAAATATATTAAAACTCGTAACATTTACAAATAAAGCCAAGACATGGTGGCACATACCTGTCATCCCAACTACTTGGGAGGCTGAGGCAGGAGGATCACAAGTTTACAAGTTTAAGTCCAGCCTGTGCAAGTTAGCAAAGTCTTGTCTCTACATGAAAATTCAAAAAAGGGCTGAGCAGGTAGCTCAGTGGTAGAGCACCCTGGGTTTGATCCTCAGAACCACACGCAAAATAATAATGCAAATGGCCACTATGTAGTTTTTCCCTGGGAAGGGAAGTGATTCCAGACACAAATTCTTCCCAGTGGTGTTGCCCACTGCAAAGCAAGGATAAATTTTGTCTAAAGCGCAGGACCTGGGCTGTGGATAAGCAAGTGACAAAGCAAAGGCTGAGAAGCAGGTGGAGATGGAGCAAGGGACAAGGCAAGCAGGGCATGACAAAGGTGACCAGGGTCACAATCAAGGTCTGGGCTTCACAGCAAGACAGCAAGACCTCAGAGCAGCCACTCATAAGAGAACTCACCATATAACACTGAAAGAGTAAAGTAACCTTTCCATACTTCACTTTTGCCTCCTGTAGAATGGGAATCTCAATGATAATTCCATGCTGTAGGCATCTGTTTCCTTCCATACCCGTTCACCCTGCTGAAAAGCAGCACTGTGCATTTCCCTCTTCCTCCCCCTTGTGTCCTGGGGCCCCTCTCTACACCCTAGCTACTGCTTCTCACCAGCCAAAGTGCAGTGTAGCTCTGCTTGCGGTCACAGGCACTGACTTACAGATGTCCCTCTGAGGAGCAAGGAATTATTGAGACTTTTGCTGCTGTCTCAGGAGACAAGAGCTGGCATCCTTGCGGCCTTCGTGCAGCCTTGAGGAGCTGTGTGAGGAACTTGCTGGCACAGGAGACACGGGCTTGAGACAGAGTGGGGTCCTGGATCCAGCCATTCCTGAAGGTGGTTTCTCTGGGCTTTTCAAATCCAGAAGTTATTATTAATTAATGAGCATTTCCGTAATTTCCCAATTATGCCTTTTTGGCGTGAGCCCACAGGAGTTGGGTTTTTCAATGCTTGCAGTTAAGCGGATCCTAACTCTTCCTCTTTCTTACAGGGCTAAATGAGACAGTGAGGTTCATAACATACTCAGCACACAGTAGGGCCCACACACATGCTGGCATTTCCAAGGCGACTAAAAGGAAATCCTTTACGCAAGGCCAGACAACATGACCTGCCGGCCCAATCCTCCTTCCTTCCCCTCTTCTTGTCGCTGTGTGTCAGACTGACCGAGATCCACCAGCCACAGACCCGCTCACCTAATTAGCCTGGCACCACGGGCGTCGGGAGGACTTGCTGGGCATGATGTTGTGCAAATTCGGGGTGAAACATTTAATTAATCAAAGCTGCTCAGCCAGTTGTCACAGTGAGTCAGGGTGCACCTGTCCGGGAAGAGGCCCAGGCTCCAAGAGAGGGTGGTGACACAGAACTCTCCCGCCCTGGCTGCGCCTGCTGCAGCCACCAATCAAAAAGTATTAAATTCAGAGCCTTCGCTCAGCACCTGACACTGCCCAACTCCGAGGTGTCTGAGGTTCCCAGTGGCCTGGCCCAGCGCAGGATGACTGAGATCCCAGGCTTCAGAGAGTTGCCAGCCCCATGGAGGGCCCAGGCAAAGCTGCATGAGCTGTGGTTCAAATACACAGTGAACACAGAAATTTAAAAACGTGTGTCACAGTAAGAGACGCACTGCTGTGCACCCCCTGCAAACAGGCCCGCCCACTTTGAACACACTCATCTCCGTGTGCCACAGGTCACTCCCGGTCCTGGAAGCCCTCTCTCCCGGTGGCTGAGTCCATTGAAAAGTTCCCCTTTCAGGATCATTTTGACTTTGAAGAGGAGCCAGAAGTCACACCATGCCAGACCGGTGAATAAGCCGGATGAAGTCACATGATAATGTCTCGGCAAACCTGGCTTCCGATTAGATGTTCTACTTTTAGCTGTTTTAAGATGTATTTTACAATTCGGTTTATTGTTATTCTCCATATGTTTAAATAGATAGTGCTTTGTACTTGTCAATACCTTAAAAAATACCAGTAGGAACTGTTCTAGTACGTAGTGTGTTTTCTTACATACAGATACATACATTTATATGGTCCTTACAGCAACCCTAAGAGCCGCATGTCATAACCAGCACATCCATTTCCTGATGAGAGAACAAGGCAGAGAGAGGAGTCACTTACCCGAAGTCACACAGCCCACGTGTGACCGGCACCCTGAGACTCAAACAGAAGCCCTATGCCTCAGGATCTGTGCTGCGACCCTGTAGACTGAACTTTGCTTTAGTTTTCAGGTTATGAAAAGTATGCTTATTGAGGAAAGAAATCAGAAAAGTACAGAAAGAAAGAAAAAGGGATCGCCTGAAACTGCACCACGCCCAAGTATTTTGTTGTCTGGTTGAGCAAAGGTGGGCATAACTTACACAGAAGTGGGGACACAGTGTAAACTGCTTTGTTGCTTCATGGACTGGAACTATAAAAGGATATTCAGGGCTATCCTGTCCCCTGTTACTTCCCTGGAGGCCACCAGTGAGAAAGACCAAATACACACAGCAACACAAAGACACTCTGCAAGTTACTATGTATCTTTTTCTATCATTATGCAAGTGGAAGCCTCTGTGCCTAACATTTTCTGCCTTTCTTTTTTATTTAATTCATTTTTCTTGGTGTCTTCATGCTTTTATAAAATTGGATCTTGTTCTGCTGCATGTTTATGTCATGCATTATTTAACAAGTCCTGGTAAATATGCAGGTCACTTCCATTCTTAAGGAAAGGATATTTAAGCTGAGAACTAAAAGAAGGTAGAGAGATGATGGTCTGAGAGAAGGGAAGAAAACAGAGAAGAGCTCCAGAGAACTGCATATGCAAAGGCCCTGAGGCCCATGAAATAGAAAAGGGTTCTTAAGAGTTGCCCAGGGCAAAACAAGAGGGCAGAAGGCCAGGAGGACAACTGAATTGACCCTGTGGCTAGCTCAGGTGCAAGTCCCATCTCTACTCTAGGAGTACAGGAAGCCACTTCAGCAGTGCATTTGGAGCAAGTTAAACAGAAAAGCTTCCCAGTCTGTGGAAAGCACCTCAGGGAGGACAGACTTAGGGGTGAGAGAAGCCTCACTCATGCCCTTTGCTCCATCCCAGGTGACCTGAGCTGGGGGGGCCCCTCCACCCTGCCCACCCTGACTTAAGGGTCCTCTGCAGCCTGGGAACTCCTTCCCCCAGGCCGGGTACATAAAGATGGGGGAGGTGTTAAGCCTTTGGTGATTATCACCTCTGGAGAGGGAGGAGGGAGTCCAGATGGGGCAGGGGAGAGGAGCAGAGGGATTTTATTTTCCCTAGAAATCCAGGTGAATTCTGGGTTTACGTTCAGGCCTGGGGGCGTGTGTGTGTGTGTGTGTGTGTGTGTGTGTGTGGCTTTACTGGGCTATCAAATGAAGACGCCCGCCCGTCTCAGGCACAAATAGGAACAAGCTCCTCCCAGCTAAGTGACCTGTTTCTCCTTGACGGGACTCACAGGGTCTCCACCACTTTCACGGGAGCCTAGGATGCTCCCTTAGCTCCAGATCCGGGCTACAAAATGCTCCTGTTTACAATAGGGTCTCTCTTTCCTTGGAATGCCAGGGCCCCTTGACCTGTGGGCCTCGGGGGCGCTGAGACCAAAGCAGGAGTGGACCCGTGGCTGTGGGACTATTCTCAGATTCTACAAAGCCTTAGGAGTGGGGGGCAAGTTGATCCTCAGAGATCCAAGCCATATTTTTGGAATCATCCTCTCCTCTAGTCCCCAGCATCACCTGCTGAGAAAGTGCCAGCAACACATGTATCCCTGGTCTCCCTGGCCGCTCAGGGCCTCTCTGCCCACTTGAGAGCTTTACTGGGGTGGTGGCTGCTGTGAAACAGTTACGACAGTGCTTACTGCGACGCCAAGCTTGAGCACGTGAAGCTTATGCCATTCTCCCGGTAGTGCTGTGTGTAGGAGTTATTATTATTTCCATTGTATGGATGAAGAAACAGAGACTCAGGAATTTAGCTAGGTTCACGGCTAATGAGGAGCTGTTATGGGTTGGGTATGGTTTGCGTGTGGCCCCCAGTGGTTTATGCATTAGGAGCCCAGTCTTTGAAGTAATGATGCTAAAATGGGATGAAAGGCTGGGCGTGGTGATGTACATCTGTAATCCCAGCACTCAGGACGCTGAGGCAAGAGGCTTCCTGTGGGTTCAGAGGCCAGCCTGTGCTACAAAGTGAGTTCAAGTCCAACCTGAAATGCATAGTGAGACCCTGTCTCAGAAAGACCAAAAAAGAAAAAAAGACGTGATGAACCTTTAAGAGCTGGGGCCTAGCAGGAAATGGTTTCCAGCCCTCCCCTGCACAGCTTGTCTCACCTGCGCTCTCTGCTTTCAGAGGGTTCCTTCCTGTGACCCAGCTCACCATGGTGTGACCTAGTCAGGGCCCTCGCCAGAGGCACCCCCAGGCTCTTAAACCTCCAGAAATGTGAGCTAGGTTATTAACCTTGTAGGCTGCCCAGCCTGAGGTGTTTTGTCATTATGGACGGGGGAGGGTATGATGCTCTCTCAGCCAGAGTTTAGTCCGGAAATAGAAGTCACACCAGTTATTTTAACAGGGAGAAGTTAACATAAGGAATTGTTAACCAGGAAATGGAGAGCTGACACAGTTTTCCCAAAGGTAGAGACTGCAGGGACCATTCTTACCACCCTGGGAGTAGAAACTGAGGGAAAGATGTTAGAATTTCTCAGAACACACAGGCACAGAAGAGAGAAGCTTGGCTCTGACTCTGAGGTCCCCAGGGCACTGTGTGCTGGGAAGGGGCTCCATCGCTGCCACTGGGGTCTCCAGGGCATGTGTGACGAAGCTTGTCGTCCAACCACTAGGGGAAACGCAATCTCCCTCTCTTGATCCCTTTTGCCAGAGCCAAAGAAGGGACTTCCAGCAAAGCAGAAGTGAGGTTTGCAGTTGTGGCTTCAGCATCACAAGGCAGAGCAGAAAGGTGCCTTTGGAAGCAAGAAGGCAGGGATGGGTGCGAAGCCTCACTTCCTTCCCAGCCTGGACCCTCCAGGAGCGCGGAGACCCGGCTTGGGCATAGTACTTTCCTTTGTGTCTCCAATAGGATGAGGGGAGCCTGGGAGCACAGGGAGGGGGACCCTCCGCTGTGGATGGGGGCCCGGAGGAAGTCACTTTTCATTACGAACATCCACCCAACGGTTGCTCTGAGGTAACTTAGGGATGGCCATGAAGAACAAGGAATTACAGAGTTTGCCATTGGCTTAAATATGGCAGCCAGCACAGCCGTCTCTTCCTGTGGTGAGCTACATGCGCAGCCACATGAATTATGTCTTCTAAACCTCAGCTGGGGCTCTTGGCTTGACTGAGAGTCAGACAGACTCCTTTAAATCAAGACTCAATCAGAGATATGGGCAAGGGGTGCCAGGGCTCACGTCCAGTCTTGCCCAATGACTGGCACTACCAGGCTGCCAGGAAATAGGTGTTGCACAATAAAGAGATGGAAGAATGGGTGAACCCACACGCAGGAAGGGATCCACCTAGACGTGGCTAGCCCTATAGCGTTATAGTGGGAGGCCGTTCCAGGGAGGAGTCCTACGCAAGCTTGAAAGAAATAACAGGATCGATTCAGATGACCTTCAGGGGAAAGTCGGTGAATGTAAACCCTCATCCTTGTTATCAGAGCTACTATTTATCAAATAAACTCCTAATGCCTGTTAAGGACTATAAAAGTGACACCTTTAGTGATGCAAATATTTAATTTTCTATGGCCTAGTCCAACAAATAATGTAAAAGGAGTTTATTTTTAACTCCAAATATTAAAAATGTGCTCATTTTTAACTCACTTTTTACTTGTTTTGACAAATAAACGTGTGTCTGAGATGTTAGCATATATTGATATAAAAATTGTTAATACTTACTGTGTATTAATAATATCATTATAATGTACATAGACAGATATTTATTCCCCTCCCTACCACTAACACTACTCATAACAGAAAATAGCAGGTGAAAAGCAATGGCTACAGAAATAAATTATCACTGAAAGTCAGGCCTCAAGCTGCTAACCCTAATTCCAGGGATTTGAAGCTGAATTTTCATTTTCTTCTTACTGGACCTAGTTAGATTGATCCAGAAGATTCAGATGCTTGTTCCACATCCTTAATGAGTTGTGTGATCTTAGGTAAGCCTGTGATCTCTCAGGGCCTCAGTTTCCCATTCTGCACATATTACGTATCACAAGTGTTTCTTCCAACCCCCCCTAATTACCAGAGTCCTCTTTGGCTCCCGGCTCGGGTCAGTTAAGGGAAGGCCACATTGGGCCTAGTGGTGGAGACAGGGTAATTTCAGAGGCCCAGAAACGAGCTATTGGCCTTCTGCTTGTGCTTGTAATAAAAGAATTGGACTCACACACAAAGGAAATGAGATTCCCAAGAAATGCCCCCATTTATGAAAGGGCAGGAGGAAAAGAGAGAGACTTTTCATAGTGCTGAGGTTTATGCTTTCGAGAACATTCCCCAGGCATCGGATATCTCGGGAAACAAGGGAACTGGCACTCCCTAGGTTAGTGCACATATGGAAAACGTTAGACGGGGGCCGAGGGAAACCAGAGTACACACGAGTTCAAGAGACACCTCGATTTGTTCCTGGGAAAGAAGGAAATTGATGTACATGGTGAACAAGCCGAAAGGTTGAATTAAGCTAAATCCCAACAGGGGAAATCAGCAGAGACTGGATGGGCCATTGTATTTTTCTCTTCTTCCTGGTGTGTGTATATGTGTATATGTCTGTGTAGGACCCCTGTCATTTTTCCTTTTCCTAATATTATCTTATTAGTAACGTTTCTCTGCTCAAGCTACTTGATCAACATCCCCTAGCAACCAACGTGTTGTGAGTTCTAACCCTAACATTATCACTGGTTAATTGACCGAGCTTAAGAAAATGTCTCAACCTTGGTAGTGATCAATTTCCCACAGTGGCACCCAATGGTAACTTTGCTTATATAAGCCAGGCAAAGGAGAAGGACAGAAGAATGAGACTCATAGTCCAGGATATTTGTTGAAGAGGCCCTCAGTTATACACATTTCCAGCTACACATCCTAAAGTTAACCACACATTTACTGAATCCCATGCAGAACAAGGTGCTTCCTGGGAAGCCCTTCCCCCAGTGCTCATAAGCAAGGATTATTCTGGGTTTTGGATGAAGAGAACCTTGTAGAATTTGCAACTGAATCTTTTTTTCATTTAGAAGACACAGATTAAATTTTATCTCCACTTCTTCCTAATAGCCAAAGCACGGAAACAACCAGGGCTGCTTAAAAATATTTTTAAAAAATATATATCATGGATATTTATATTCTGTAACAGAGCAACCATTAAAAATGAGGTTTTCTTGGATTTGGGGGTGCAGGAAAATTCTGCCATACGTGTGTGTCCCAACAATCTACATGAAGCTCGTGTGTAAATTGCTAATATATATGCCCGTGCATGCCAGTCTGTAGGCACAGATTCAGAGACTGCCAAACAACACCCTGCAGGCCTTGTCCGTCTTATTGTCTTTGAACAGCCTGTTAGCTAGGAATGCTTTTCCACATTTTTACATGATTGGAGGGGGAAAAAATCAAAAGAAGAATAATGTTTCATGACCCATGAAAATTATATGAAATTGAAATTCCATTTGGCTGGAACGCGGCCACGCTCGTTCCTTTATGTGTTATCCATGGATGCTTCGAACGACCATGGCGGAGCTAAGGCTGGCAGCAGAGCAGGTGGCTGCAGAGATTGCTACCTGGCCCTTTGCAGAAGAAATATCCCGGCCCATGTACCGTACCAAAGGGCTGTTAGGAAAGAAATGTTCCAAAGGCCTTGTTGTGGGAATGGTGGGGTTGGAGAGACTCTATTTTATTCTTAAAAATATTTTGTAAATTCTACTTTTCCTAACAATTATTAAACAATTTTAATTAAAAAAATTGACACATAATAGGTGTACATATTGATGGGCTGCAGTTGGATATTTCTGTTCCTTCCTTTCTTCCCTCCCTTCCTTCCTTCCTTCTTTAATTCCTTCCCTGCTTCCAAGACAGGGCCTTAAGAAGTTGCTAAGTTACCCAGGCTGGGCTCAAACTTGCCATGCTCCTGTCTCAGACACAGTGAGCGCTGGGATTACAGGTGTGCACCTCTACTTCCAACTGAATATAATAATTTGATACATGCATATAATGCATAAGGATCAGATGAGCATAATTAGCACCTACAGGAATCAAAACATTTATAATTTCTTTGTGTTGGGGATACAACTCCTTGCAAACTATTTTAAAATATACAATTAATTGTCAGCCAGAGTACCCTATTGTGCTATAGAATAGTAAAAATTGCTCCTTCTGCCTACTGACCTCCACTGGCTATATCTGTTAATTGTATTCAGTGACTTTTATGCAAATCAGAACGCATTTGTTTATTTAAAATTCTGCAAACAATAAACTCTTGATTTGTAGAAAATAGTCTTCTGGAACAGGGGTGAGAAGTGGGGGGGGGCTCCAAAAGAGGCCAATAAACCTATCCTCTTCCTCCAAAATTTACAATCACAAGACTGCAACGGTTAATCAGGAACCTACTATGTGCCAGAATTGTGCAAACTTCTTTGCCCCCTGGGCCTTATGTAAACTTCACAGCTCTCTTGTAAGGGAACTGCCTTGGCTAAATAGAGGCTTAGTGAGCAAAGCTACTTCTTCAGCAGCGTACAGTAAAGGAATTAGAATTCTAGCGGTGATTGCTCAGACCCTAGAGCCCAGTTCATGGTCATGAGCCTCTGCCTCGCCCTGGGTGGAACTAGAACTTGGAGACTACAAGTTCCACTCAGACTCTTCTCCCTCCAGGTGGCAGGACAGGAAGACATTGAGGATGAGCTAATGTCCCTCCAGGTGCGGCTCCAAGGCTATCCGTGAAGGTCGTGCCTTTGTTTGTCATAGCTATATGTGCCGCTCTCTCATTTGCCCTTTGAAACTCTGTTCAGCCATCATATGGCTTTTGCAGGGAAGGGGGGAGATCCGCAGCCACAAATTGCAAGCAGGGAGCTGAACTGCTGAGCAGATGTGGCAGCCTCAGAGCAGTTGACCTGCTGGCTCATAATAGTTAACACGGGCTCCCTGGAAAAGCCTGTAGTTAATAACATCCCCTTCTCCAGTCCCCAGAGAACCCCCTGCTTCCTCCACTCCTGTTTCCAATGCCCCAAGGCATGCCAGGCACAGAACACTGGGAAGACAAAGTAGGCAAATACTGCCCAAACACATATGTATTGGAGATCTGTGCCAAGGGCAGAGAAAGTGAATGTGAACATGAGCTGGAGAGGAAGGGATGCACTTGGGATAGAAAAGGAAACGAATCACAGAAATGTGACTAAACTTTAGAGGTGAGATGAAGACAAAGGAGAGGCATTCTTTAGAGAGGCAAAATCCTGAAGGGGCAACAAGTGTTGGGCTGAGCCTCACTCACACCTGAGATCTGCCATTTACAAGTCCTGGGACCTTGGGTAAGCCCCTTAATCTCTCCATACCTTAGTTGCCTCGTATAATATAATATTGTCATTTCCTTGGGTTGCTATGAAAATTGAACCAGAAAATGCAAAGGAAGATTTTTAGCACCATTTGTCCCAAGCATAGCACTCAATAAATAATAGCCATGTTGTTATTACCATGATTAGCTTTTGCCATTATTGTTGTAGCATTAAGTTCATGGTTCTGAGGATGTTTTGATGCTCAAGGCTCCTCTTGATCTAAATGAGAAGATGAAGCAGAGACCGTCTGCAGCCTTGGAAATCTTACAAGGAAGTCGAGGGAAGGGTGGAGTCAATGTGTTCTTTTGTGTCAATAATCCCAGCCATTTTAATCCCATCTCTGAACCACTCTGGGTAACTGTCTCACCTCTCCAAGCTGCAGGTTTTTCATCTGCAAAGCAATAATTATAACATTATCCTTATTAGACTGCTGGAGAAATTGTAAGACACAGATTGAAACTGAAAGACTTCTACACATCAGAGTCTTTCTTGTGATTCTGAGTGATGCGATTTGTTAGAAGGGTGAATGACTCACTGTACTGCCCCCAGGTCCTCCAGACACTAGCACTCATCTCTTCTCCTCTCTAATCCCACCCTGGCTGTCACTCATGCCTACCACAGCTGCAGTGCCAGGTATTTGAAGCCATCTTTCCCATCCCATTCTCCTCTCCTCTGAAAGTCACCATTGTGCTGCCAGGGGCTTACTTGGTGAAGATTTTCTGGCCATACTTCCTTGTGGCTGGTGAGCTCCCCACCAACTATGAGCAGAGGTGCAGAGCTGAAAATGGGAACCAGATCTCTCTCCTTTGCTATATCCCAAGATTGCAGACTACTTTCACTCTGAGTTGTTGGGCTACACTTTGGCTGATGAATATCTTCTAGAATAAGCACACAGAGAGAGAAATGCTCCACCTCAGAAGGCTAATCTCAGGACTGGCAAGGTTGAGTCCCATTTGCTTGATCATTGGGATTTGAGTTAAACATGTTCTCCTCTGGATAAGGCTTTAGAGAGGGTATTTTGTGAAGCAAGGAATAGAATATCCAGCTGATGGATGAGAGATTAATAAAATAAGACATTATTTTCTTCATGAGGCAGCTCCCGGGTTGTTGGAGTAGCCAAGGATTGAAAAGGGAGGGGCAGCACCCACCTTCTCTTGGACTTCACCTCCTGGTCACAAAGCAGTTGCAACCCCATTGACATCAAGCTCTCCTAAGATAAAATCCAGAGAGGAGAGAAAGAAAAGTGTGATGAGGAGTCAACGATAGTATCTGTCCCCTGAGAAATGCTCTTCACATAGCACAAGTGACCCTCCGCTTTGCCCATCCTGACTCTCGTGGCACAGTCAGGACTCTGCAAATCATTCTCAAAAGAACGGATGAATGTATCCAACGTGGAACCTGGCATAACACCAGGAGCCTAGCAGGCTCTCAGCAAATAATAGTAGAATATATGACTGTTCATTCCATTGCCCTGAAGAGCAGTAAGGATACTCAGTAATCATCCATAGAATGAACTTCAATCGATTGCCAATGTATGGATGTCTCACCAACAGCAGGGGCAAGTTATTTATCCAAATGCTACTGAAAGGTGGCTATGCTATGCTGTTCTAGATGGTGAGAAGTGGCAAGCTTTCACTGTCCACAGCCAGAGAGCAGCTGTCGCAGGCTTTGTAGGCCACATGATCTCTGTGGCAGAAGACTCTGTAGCCCACAGTGCAAGTGTGACACCTTCCAAAGAGAAGGGGAAAGGAAAGAGATCAGGGAGGCAAGAGCTGTCGACCGCAGTGCAGTTCTGACTCTCAACCAGATTAATGGAGCACAAGCTAACATCCTCTGACTATGGCCTGCAGAAATGGCCTGAGATAGTATCTCCCAGCCCTGTCGCTGGATAGAAGCTGCTCAGGAGAAGGGTATCTGAGCAGGAAAGTAGTAAAGGATCCAGAAAGGCAGCCACTGTGGTTTTCAGCCAGCGATGCCCCATCTTAATCACCTTCTAATCACTGGGACAAAATGTCCAACACTCACATCTTAAAGGGAGGGAGGTTTACCTTGACTCACAGTGTCAGAAGGTTCAGTCTGTGCTCAGCAGTCTCAGATGCAGAAATGGCATGGCGGATGGCGTGGTGGAAGGGCCTGAGGTGGAGGAAGCTGCTCACTTCCTGGTGACCAGGAAACAGAGTAAAGGGAAGGGCCAAGAGGAAGATAAGCCCTTCCAGGTCATACCCTCCAATGACCTGCCTCTTCCCACCAGGCACTACATTCTAAAAGCAGTCAGCTGTACAGTCATCAGTGGACTAATCCACTAATAAGTATACCACCCCCATGATCTAGTCATCTTCCAAATACATAGGCTTTGGGGGAACTCCTCACATCTAAACCATGACACCCTCCCCAAAGCAGGCAATCTGTCGGGCTCATGAGGTCACTGCTCAAAGACATGGTCAGAAATGATATCCACTGTCCCCAAGACACATAGAAATCACTTGCTAGTGTCTCCCATTCTATGTAGGACTGTGCATAAGATACATCAAGCCCTTGGCATGGTTGAAATCAGGAAGAAAGTTCTCTACGCTGTTTTTGTTCTTTAAGGAACCTTAATGATGAAATCCATCCTCATTCTGCAAGACCCTAGAGGAGAAAGAGTGCATCGTGTCCCTGGAGAGATGGGAGTTCCTTGCTGCAGCACTGCAATATTGCCTGGGGTGCTTGTGAAGCCCTTGTCCACAGGAAGGTAAGGGAGGCAAAAGATGTCCCTAAAAGTATGCTGTGCTTAGCTCAGTTAAAGAAACATTTTCTTAAAAAAAAATTAAACAAATTTCTGTTCTGCAGATCTTCCCCAAGCCTTTGGTCCAAACTTCTGAGAAATTCCCAAACTTAGTCTAGCATAAAACTCTTCAACTTTTCCTCCTTCAGCTCATGGCCCTGATACAGTGGGAAATGACGGGTAGGTGGTGAATTTGTTGAAAGCTTCCTGCTTGTCTGTTTCATAGGTTAGCCACATTCCTGAGGATTCTCCAGGAAATAAGAATCACTACCAATCTTTCAGAACCTTTTAGAGAAGTAGTATTCCATTTTGGTTGAGAGCGTAGACTAGGAGACCAAGCCCCCTTGCCTCCATTTCCCTATCTGCAAAATGAGAAGAGAAATAGCTTCTCCCTCATAAGATCATTGCAAGAGTAAATGAACTGTACTTTGTAAAAACACTTGACATGACCATTCACAGTCTGTGTTATCTACTGCTATGTGTTAGGTATTTTATATATCTCACCCTTATTTGCTCAAGAACCACTTGAAATTGGCTCAAAATGCTGAACACAACCAAATTTAATGCTTGTGACTTTGAAAGGTTTTCAGTGAAGTTTAGTCCTTAAATTGAGGTGAGAGGATTTCCCAGATGGGCAATTGTAGGTCACAAAACCACCAGAGTGTGTGTTCAAGGTAGGACTCTAGGTAGTGGTTTATAGCCTTCCATGGGGCCCAGATGCACCAGAAACCCTACAGGGACCCAAACTGTACTTGGTGACATTCCGCAGAATCTTTTCAGAGTGTCAGAGGATATTGGAACCATGCGAGGAAGCATAGCACCGTTTTCAATGTCATGAAAATTGGTCATTTTGGAAATAATTTAGTTCTACTCTGTGTATTAAATCATTTCTCTATTTTATGAGTTATATAGAAAAATAATATGAAATTATTTCCCCCCAAGGTACCTGGAGAAATGGTGTTTCAGTATTAGGTTATGATCTCTTGTACTATTTAATAGATATACAAGGCTGTTTTATTTGAATACACAAATAGAGAGATTAAGTGAAAGGTGTGATGGGAAATTCATGTTCCTGGATCCTTGGGGTCTTAGGGTTGAGGTCCTTCCCACTCGAGTCCTTAAGGAAAATCACATTTCAGTTATAGGGGCCTTTTGGGAGTGAGGGTGCCAGGTGAGTAAATTATTCTGTGGTGTGAGGCATTTGGGCAGCTTCTCTGACTGCATCAGGGATATTTTACAGCTGCTTCCCTGAGATGTGGTGGCAGGGGCTAAATCATTTCCATAGTCTGCTTATTTTACTCTGTTAATCAAAGGAGAAAGAACAGCAAACAATCCCACAGGACCCAAGGTACCCTAAGGCTGATTCTGATTGATTCTGATTGACTTGGGAAAGTACATCAACTGATCAGAACATATGCAGTGTGCTTAAACAAAAATTTACAGCAAAAGACACATGGTCATTAACCTCCCTCAAAATATTCCCACTCTCTTTCAACACATTTATCCCATCATTCTCACTGCTTTCTGAAGTAGTTCTGAAAGTTCTCTTTCTTGAGTGTCTTTATGAGGTTACCTAATGCCATTTGATGCAAGACTGGCTTATACAAGAAAACTGGTGTGTCTTCATCTTCATGCACCTTATTCACTGGATCTGGGACATATAACTTCTGGATCTTACCCCCCAAGTCAAAATGACCGGAAAGGTAAGCATTTTGACTCAGTTTAGGGCAACACAACAACACAACTAAAGACAAGAAAGAGGATTTCCACAATTGCTAAGGACGGTAGCAAGAATGATGGAATAAGTGTATTCAAAGGAAAAGGGGGTTGGTATTTTGAGGAGGATCAATGGCAATGTGCCTCGTACTATAATAAAGTTTTAAAATTTAAACACTCACTATAGTTTTTGATCACACCTGATACATTGCATAGAAAGATATTTGCCTCTCCACTGATCTGCCGTGCAAAGTACAGAGCAAAGAGGAGACCGGACTGAAGAACGGAAGTAATGGGAAGGAAGCAGAGTTGTGGAGTGTGTATGATGTGTCAACTGTGAAGAACAAGAAAGAGTGTCATCCACGCAACATAGCACCACCTTAATGAGTCTGAAGCAAACCACGAGGGCAATGTCAAAGTCACTTAAAAAGTGCAGCAAGTAGATTGCTACAAGGGCCCCCCTGGTAACACACCCTCCTGATGCTCATGGCCCGGTGGAATCCCCTTCTCTTGGTGGCATTCCCCTCCCCCTGGTGGAATTCCCCTTCCTCACTAACAGGACTCAGCCCAGTAGAAGGAGTGCTACTCTCATGTCTAGGTTAAAATAGGCTTGCCTTCTGTCATAGAAGCAGACTCTCAATGTGAACTTTATCAGTTTCTACTTCTGTGGCAGCCAGATGGCAACTTGAGGAGGCTCACATGACCAGGCACTGAACAGAACTCCAGTCAACATCCAAGGAGGGACTGAGAATCTGCCCCATGGCCCATACTGGACCAAATCAGGCCACAGTCATGCAAACTTGAGAGCAGAGCTTCCCCTTATTTGACCTGCAGAGGAGACCTCGGTCTTGGATGACCTGGTGATCATGGTCTCATGAAGGGTCCTGAGACAGAGAATCAAGGTACACACTACTCAGACTCCTAAGCCACAGGATCTGTGAGATCATCAGTTTATGTGATTTGGAGCCACTGAGTTAGGGAGAATTTTGTTACACAGCAAGACATAGCTGATACAATGACTAGCAGGGATCTGACTTCTGAGAATCAAATTAGACTCAGGTTTTCAAAGGCTTCTACTGCATCAGGGGTAACCCCAGAGAGTCAATGAGTAGTAAAGAAATCCTCAGGGGAACACTGGGGTAGCCACTAGGCAGGGAAGGACACACAGAGATCAAGGAAGTAGCTGTCTGCGCGCACACGCACACACACACACACACACACACACACACACACACACACACAGTATCTATGGATTTTCTGCACCAAATCTGGCTTTTGCCTGAAAGTAGGTGAAAGGGAAAGAAGCTGGCAGAGAGATGGGAAGAGGAGGCAGAAGAAAATAGAAGCACGTTATGAGGACCTAGCATTATACCTTGAATTGGAAATGTCCAGGAGTTCACTTGAGCCCTCCTGGAGCAGTTCCAAAGGCTCAGGAAATTTGCCAGCTAGTTGTTAAACATGACCATTAGTAAAAAATTAAATTATATATACTACCATTGAAATAAATTATATTGAAGTCAAAGGTAATTAGTACTCAGAACTCACCACTTCCTGCTTATTTTATGTTCTCCTGTTACCCGTGCTCTTTGGGTTATTTTTGTCTCTTGCATTTGTGTGGTGGAAATACGATCGAACACTGACCTACTACACATATCTTCTCAACTCTATGCCCGGTGTGGTCACATCAGTAGCTCGAAATTGGTCATGGTGGGAGCAGTTATAGCACAGAAATTAGCAAACAATATAAATCAAAATTGCTTTTTAATCCCTTCTTGAAGGAGAGCTACTTGCTAAACATTTACACCATTAGTAACAGTGAACAAAAGCAGTTTCTATACTAAAAGAATAATCATGGTGATAGAGAAGTGACTAGCTAAAAGAGTGTGGTTGGACCCTGGCCATTTTTACAAGACAAGAGAATATAGAGGATCCTGGGAATATGGTGATGGGTCCCTAGCCTAACTGGGAGACCAACCTCAGGAAACAGTTCCCCAAGAGGAATAATGTATTGTTCTTCATGAAAAGTGTTAGAAGCATCTAAAGCAGGTCAAAAGTTTTTGGCAGAGAGGATACCGTGTTGGGAATCCAAAGCCGTAGATTTAGTCTCTGTATCTGCCCTGTGCCACTGGGCAGGTCTTCAATAAGTTGAAGAGATGGAGCAGAGCACCATTTATGATCCAACCCAAGTCTGCAGACTTACTATTTGCATATTATTGTGAGCTCATGAATGTTTAGAAACCTTTGACATGTGGGAAGAAGAATAGTACTTTTGAGACATAAAGTAAACAAACTTACAACTAAGAGGTCATGGGTAAAACAGATTTCATGAGCTATCGGCTTTCTCAGGAATGCTTACTTCCTTTACTCATCTCTCCCACTCACACATATTATCTTGGCTCCCAAGACCCAGCCAGGAGGAAAACTCCTAACAGTGTATCTCTCTCAAGTCCATCCTTTGTAGACCCATCAGGCATCCTTGACCAAGAGTAGGTGGTACCTCAACGAGTACAGACGCAGTCGTGCTTCAAAGCCACTTCCTCACCTCAAGGCCTGCACTTTCTCTAGACAAAAGCCAAGAGAAACCAGTCTAGACTAGTTGCCCTCAATAATCTCTTGACACATGAGCTACCAAAACCAAGAGCCTGAAACTCAAGCAGCCCAGGAGCCAGGAGCCAACCAGACAATGGCTGCCAGTATTGTCATCTGATGGGGAATGAACTGAAATGTTAGTGGAAGAGAGATGAAGGATGTGAATGTACAGGCCAAAGTCCAGGCACAAAGGGAAATCAAAAATGGCTGGAAACACACTTTCCTCTCTGGCTGGAGAGCATTAACACTCTTTTGGTTTTCAAGTGTGAGTAATGGGAAAGAAAGTTAACAAAATATTCTGGAGACTTCCAAAGAGTAGTGGAGACTTGGAGATGGTACAGAACAGTCCTCATTAGTATGAGTTCTGAGCTGGAAAGCAGGGAGCAGCCACCATGACTGGCTCAAGCATGAAAAAGGAACTCACCTTCTTGGTCCCTGGGCAGGGACATACCTTCTCATGAAACGTGACTAACTCTAGAAACTACTGCAGCTTTCTAATTTCAAGTTAGGATGGACAGACTGGCTCCAAGTAGACACCCAAGAGTATCTCATGGTCTCCTCCCCTCCCAGATCTTGTGCCTTAACATTGTTGGAATCTTGGAAGGTCAATACCATGTGACACATCTTAATGTTATCTCACCCCTCCCATCAGTAGGAGGAAAAGACTATCTTTATTCTCATTTATGGATAATGAAACTGTGGTTCAGAAAGGTAAAGCAACCTTCCTAAGGTAGCACAGTGCCAACCAGTGGAGTCAGGACTCTGGAAATTGACAGACTTGGACTGAGAGGCCCACAGGAGGTGCCACTAGCCACGTGTGGCTCCATACTTTTAAAGTACTTAAAATGAAAATCCAGCTGTCCAGTCGCGCTACCTGCACTAGCAGCACTTCGTAGAAGCACACGGGCTAGTGGCTACTGTATTGCAGAGTACAGATACAGAAAGCACAGCAGCAGCAGCACAGACAGTCCTGGCAAACAGCACTGTTCAGGAATTGACACTTTAACCGTTCCATAAAAATGACTTACATCCCATGGACTGGTGGATTTTCTTGTGGCTTCCAAGGTGGTGCCTCCAAAGGCAGGAATATCCCCACCCCTTCCACCCAACTCCCCAAAAGAAAGCTCTGTCACAGCAGGAGCCTTTCAACTCTCTGCTGAGAAACATCTAAACACCCAGCTAACTGGGGAAGGAAGAAATGCAAAGGCATCTCTTAGATCTTGGGAGTGACCTAGAGAAGAAAAGAACTAGAAAAGTAACAATATGGTAGTATCCCTTTGAACTCAGAAGCATTCAAAGGAGCACTGTGGTTACCCCGTCTGCCCACACCCCAGTCCCGCCAAACCCCTGCCAAACCCACATTCTCGAGTTCCTCCTCCTTCTCACCCAAGCTGACACTTCGCAGCAGATTTGTTTCCCAATTCATGACAAGAAGATATTGTGTAAGGACCAGGTGACACGGAGGTATGAGGTACAACACCCGCTTAAAAAAAAAAGCCCAAATGCTCTCATTGTTCCACCTTCGCAAAAATTCCTCAAGGGCCAGAGCCCATGAGTCAGTTTGTGGTCTGGTTAATCCAACTTTCAGACATAGAGAGGGAGCGGAATTAAAATGGTTCTTCACCAAAGTGGCATAGCTGCCGCGGTGATAGTTACCATGGCTCACAAGTCTGAATCTTTATTCGCCTCTCCTCATTCTCCACTGGCGCCAACTTGAGGCTGCTGGGACTAAGCTGCCAAAGATGGGTCATGACCAGGGCAAATATATCTATGTAAGAGACCTTAGACTTGGGCTTGAATCCATCCCCACCATTTACCAATCCACCAGAAAAAGAAAAGGCCATTCTTTTAGATTCCGTCTCTTAAAAAAAAAACGGCTAAAATGCTAACCCTACAGGGCTATGAGAGTCAGAGCAGATGGTGGTTTTAAAGTGTGCAGCACATAGTAGGTCTTCATGTAGACATTTCCCTCTTTGTTCTAAGTATGGGATACGAGCATTAGAAATTCCAATAGCATTTGCCTTAAATTTAGCAAGCATTCTGCATGGGGAGGCAGAAATGCCGGGTCCAGACAGTTGCCCTTCCCCAAGAAGGTGTCACCAAATAAAATGCCAGAGGAATAGAAAGCAAAATAGCATTGTGTAATTGTCTGAAGCTTTGGTGCCAAGTCCCAAGGTGGGGCCACCAATCACCTGGGCTGGGGCATACAGCACAGGAGGCTTCTTTCCCAAAGCTTGCTATCTAAATAGCTTTGGGCCAGAGTCAACCTTGACTCCAGAGCACCTTCACCCCATGTGGCCTCTGCGACCGAACATTTACAGGGTGGGGACCAGCTTCTAAAGGGCCAGGCCACAACGCTGAGCTACCTAGCAAGAGAAACATAAAAGGCGGGGAAGAAAACGGAAATCAGAACGACAGCCAGCCAGAGAGGACCATCATGCTCTGCCCTGCAAAGGCCAGCCCCAGAAAACGAAACCCAAGCAGAGGCAGCAAAGATCACCAGGAAAGATCCGGGTTATCCCTGGGGATGGGAGGCGTGGAATGCTGCTCTTGATTCTGCCTGAGACTGAGAAGTAGGGAGAAGCAGTTGAACTTCTAACTCGATTAATTAGCTGGTGTGGAAATACCTAAAGAGTCATCCTCTAACTATTCCAGGCTGGCTTTATCAAGCCATGCAGGAAGTAGATGTTTCAAAGACAGGGTCCAGGGACAGAAAGCCCAGGTGGGCTCTGGGTATCTGTATTACACAAGCTGGCTGCGCATGCAGAAGACCCTGTGGCTACTCAGGTATCTAGCTGTCTGAGCTGACCTCCCAGTGACCTACGCAATGCTCGGGCTGTTCCCCCTGCGCTTTCCCTCCTGGCCATGCCATCAACACCACCCTTGCTAACTTCTGCCTCTTGCCTCTGTTGGAGGACCAGAGAAACCCTTCCTCCTCATCCACTCAACCTTCAAAGGCATCACCTTGGAGAAAGTGAGTTTCAGCAGAGAACATTCTTCCCATGTTAACTTTTCTTCCTGGCTATGAATCTTTGAGCAGGTCTTATGATTTGGGCAACTTGTGTCCATCTGACAATAAGGCCTGCTGGAGAAGTCTGGTAAGAATTTATGCTGGAAATAAGCTCATCATAAAAGCTCAAAGGTATGGTTGAGCATCAAAGAAGTACAGGCCAAATGTGTGAATTTGCACACGTGCGCACACAGGAAGAAAGTATATCAGAATGTGAACTGTTCTGTGCATACATGTGAGACCCACATGGACCATGGAATAGCTGATGCACGCGCTGACCTATTTTTCTCTGAGCAGGCTGCAGCCTGACAGATGCGTCCACTCCCTTTCTGTGGGAGAGGATAAGAGGACCAGAAATCGGTGCTGGTCCCCTTAACCCTCCTGCTTGTTCACACCAGATCTTGATCCAGAAACCTGACCCGACCTTTCGCTACGACTTGCATCTATAATCACCCAGTCCCTGGCCTCTTCCCCGCTCGGTCCCACCTCCCCGGCCAGCCTTTATCCTCCTCCAGAGTGTGATGGTGATTGGTGAGTCTGAGTTAACAAGGCGATTTCTATGTATCTTTCAAGTAAAGTCACCTTCAGAGTAGCTTTGAGGGTCAAATGGATGGAGAGGAAAGATTTCTTAAGAACTAGCTGTGGAGAGCACACACACATCAGCAAACCTCAGCTCCCTCAGAGAATACCAATCAAAAACAAAATACCCTCTTGCTGTCTTTTCAATGTCTACCTCCAAAACTTGCAGAGATAAGGCAGAGGTCACAGCAGTTCAAGATGGAAGCCCAGAGACATGCACATACATGCTTTAAATTGGAAAGTCCTGTCTGCAACAGGAAGGAGAGCAGAAGCTTGCACACATGCCTGGCATGTGTGCTGCACCCTGGGCTGGAGCAGAGCCCCGGGCCCAGGAGGGCAGGATGCTGGGTGTTCTCAGCTACTGTGCGCACACTCACACGTGTGCTCCTGCTGAGGGACACAGAAGAGATGCTCTTCCAGCAGCCTGCAGGGAAATGAGCTTTGCCCAGGGCTCACGTAGGACACAGCAGTGCCCCACTGAGTTCCGGACCCGTGAAACGCTGCAACTGAAAGGCACAAGAGTAGGTTGCAAATGGGCTCAAGGGAACAACAGAGTGGTCTGACGCTGGGGTCCACATTCACTAATGTAAGCTCTGTCTCCTTCCTATAAGGCTTAAATTTCAGGTCTGAAGTCCACTATGAATTTCAAAAGGGAGACAGATTCATCAATGTTTTCCAAGCAGAATGGAGCACAGAATCTTCTTCTGAGGTGCATCTTTTAGGACAGCTGTCCTGGGAAATATGTTTGGAGAAAACAAGCAAAGCAAGCTAACTCTTTTTACCCACTATACAGATGGGAAAACGATGGCCTGAGAACAAAAGGAATCACTCTAAATAGAACATTAGTTATGGGAAACCTAAGTCTCCTGGTCCAGCATGGCATGGCCACACATCTCCCATGACATCTGAGATGACAGGGAGGAGCTTTGATCATTCATTCACTCAATGAACACTTCTTAGGTACCAACTCTGTGCTACCTTCTGGGTCAGATGCTGGACATAGAGACTCCCAAAGGAACAACCTAAGTAAGGTCTCTGCCGTCACAGAGATTATAATTTACTGGAACAACCTAAGTAAGCAGTCAATTAGAGTGCAGGAAGTTGGTGGTTAGTTCCAGTTTGCACAGTTCCACATGCATAATTCCAATAAGCACAGATTTTACTTATTGCGAATTTTAAATAATACCAGTCCCCAATGACATGGTTCCAATTTCAGTTACCACAGTACATTAATTGCGTGTAACTCCGTAAGGTCCGAATCTCGCTGCTCACTCGTGGGTCACTATGGAAATAACAGATGTGCCTTGTGACAGTGACTGAGCTCCTATTCTTTCTAAGGTCTGCAGGTGGCTGGGCACCATGTGTCTGTTATTCCATTCACGGATGGGCACAAAGCATGTCACTGGGTCACCTCTTTGTCTCACAGGGGTAAGCTCACATGCCATTGCTCACAGCTGGACAACCCAAAGGAGGAACTGGCCAACAAAGATGAACTCGCTTCGGGGGCTGGGGATATAGCTCAGTGGAATAAGCGCTTGTCTAGTAAGCGCAGGGTCCTGAGTTTGATACCTAGTACCGCAAAAATAAAAAAATAAATAAATAAAAAATAAATAAAGATGAACTCGCTTCAAACAAAGCCAGTAATTTGCAAGTGTCATTGTCACCACATGGAAACAAACCAAGAGGATTCATAGCTGACCATGGAGACTTGGATGGTACCATGTTGACTGGGGGAACCAATCAACATAAATGAAGAAAGTGATGAAGAGGATGAAGTTATCCTAGGAAACGGGGGCCCAGTAGAACAGTTCACATAAGGGCAACTCCTGCAGAACATTGCACAGCCCTCAAAGCTGATTCAAACATAGAAAGAGGGATGCCTAATCCTCAGGGCACTGAAAAGATGCTGCAGATGGGGCAAGGGTGGGCATGGGCCAAACCATGTGGGGTAAGATTTTAACACGGAAATCAAACACAAGAAGTCTCAACATTTTTATCTCTAATATACAAGGCACAAAATAACAGTTTTAATGGAGTTTTTTTCACACTTTCCTATACATTTATGTCCAATAGCAAAAGCATATTTAATATACTACTAACAAATAACTTTCCAAGAGCACAGGACAATTGCACTCTTCTGCATCCCTTAGCACTGCTTTGCAAGGTTCTGGGTTGTAGGGTCACATGGTCCCACGCTGCTGGCAGAGATGATGCCAGGTTCCTAACTAAACGTTCCACACTTCATTTTTTAAGACACTCTTTGAGTCCCAGTAGAAAAGCAGAAGTGCACTCAGATCAGGATCATCCAGGCCATTGAAAGCATGGTCGTCTGTCGATATCTGCAGCAGATTAGTACCATGATCAGGCTCCACTCAGCCTTTAAATAGAGTGGCATGGTGTTTGCACATGTCCCAGGCACAGCCTCTTGCATACTTTAAATCATCTCTAGCTTAGTTACCGTACTGAATACTGTGCAAATGCTGTGAGCACAGCTATTTTCTATATTAGTTGGGCTACAACGACAATAAAAAAGTCTGTACATGTTCAGTACAAACGAAATGGTCTTCTGTCCTCCAAATATTTTCCATCTGGGGTTGGTTGACTCCCCTGAAGCAGAACCACAAATACAGAGGGTTGACTGTACTATAGTTGAAAGCACAAAGGGATTGGGGCTAGGAAAAACCAAAGAAATATGCACAGAAATGCATCTCTGGGCCCACAGGAGCTCACCAGAACCCGGAAGGAAAGCGTTATGTGGAGGATTGGACCTCTGTAGGAGGGTGGGGGCCTGACAGACCCTTCAGGAAATGGTACAGGGAACTAAGTACCCCGTCCACGCTCTGCTCCTTTGCTATTCCCCTTGGAGAGCTCATTTTGCAGCCATTGGCTGTGCTGATTGTGTGTAAGCCACAGCTGGTGGCCTCTGGGACACTGAATAGGACCAAGAAGGGAAAATAGGAGAGCAGAAGGGGCAGAAGGAAGAGATGCCAGAAAGGGCCCTTTCCTAGTTAAACCTTGGGATGTGGTGATTTCAAGTGTCTCAGAGAAAATTATCTTATGTAACTGGTAGTCCAAAACTCCCAAGCTACCATAAAATCTAAAGAGGAATCAGGATAAGGAGAAAGAGGCACTCTTAGAAGCCAGTGGCAGGAAGTACAGAACTGCCCTGGGAAGAGCTAAAAAGACCTCATGAGCGCAGAAAACCTTTCTCCAGGGACCACTTGGATTTTGCTTATGCCATGGCTGCTATGCTTTTTTGCTTTTCATGAAATAAGAGAGGTTCGCAATCCATCTAGTCTCACTACCAACAAAGAGTAGGTAACTTTTCTTTGTCTAATGAGAAAGAACCTGATTGGCTCACCTTGGTTTCAGAGCTTAGGTCTGACCCAATCAGGTGTAACCAGCAAGGTCACATGACTCCAAAATGGCTACAGAGTGTTAACCCAGTGGATAAGAAGCACATAAATAGAGGTTTATGGGTCAGACAGCCATTTTCAGAGGTGTCCATTACTACAGTGGGTCTATTTTTACTTTTAAAAATTTTATATAGCACTTTTTATTCACCAGGCACCATTCTAAGTTTTCTCTTTACAAATAACAGCCCCATGATACACTCTATCACCAGCTCTTTTTGTAGGTGAGGAAATTTGGAAGCAAGGATGTTAAGTCATTTTCCAGCTGGAAAACCACAAAGTTAGGGTTCGAATTCACGCAGTGTGATTCCAGTATTCGTGCTCTCCATCACTATGTTCTATTATTTCTCAAACTTAACTAGAGGAAAACAATGGTCTTTAACCATCAGCTCTTCAAATCATTTTGGCCTTAAGCTTAGGCCTCAAAATGCTAACATTTCTGTGCCGAGTGCACTCAGCTACGGGCCAGCAGTGGCAGACGAACTGGCCATTGCAACCCATCCATCCCTTCTCCACTCTCTCACTTCTGACCATAGTCTCAAAGGGCAGCATGGAAATGGGAACAAGGAAAATGGGATCCTCTATTCACCACCCGCACATCATTAGTAATGGTATAATTCAGAAAGTAGTGCACCATAGCAAACTACAAGGTCAAGAAAATGCCCAAGAGCCATCTCTGTCTTCCAATAGGTGACAAGCAAGCAGATCTACATGGTACTTTGGTATCAAGTCCCACATGTTCCAGTCCTGGTACCCCTGTCTGCTCTGGGCACCTCTTTGAGCCAAACCAACCTTCTCCTGGGGCGGCCTCATATTAGCTCCATGGCTTCAATTAATTACCATTTGCTGGTAGCTCTCATCTTTATCCAACACACATCCCCTTCCTGTTTGAGGATCAAGAGCCAACTGCCTGGTGGCTATGTCCTCTTGGATGTACCACAGACCCATCGACTACGGTGGATCCAGAATCAACTCCATCATCTCTTTGCCCAGGTTCATACTTCTCTACTGGTCTCTAGTCCAAGAAAGTACCGTCATGCATCCAGCCACCCCATTCAGAGTCGCAGGCTCGTCCTTGACCCCTTCCTCTCCCTCATTTTCCTCTCCCCGTCACTTCATTAAGTCCTGCGTATGTCCTTGGAATCCATCCAGTTCCGTTCATCCTCTCCATCACTTCCCCGCTTCCAGACCCCATCTGGGTGCTCGGATGACTGAGGCAGCCTTCTCGTCCCAACCACTGCGTCCCTTCCACCTATTTCTCATGCTGCTACCAGAGTAGCCATTCTAGTCCAAAGCCGATCGTGTCCCAGCTTTCCTTAAATCCCTTCAAAGTTTCCCTATTATGTTGGTTCAAACCCCAAATCCTTATGATAGTCACTAGGCCTCAGAGCTTGGTGCCCGTTCACCTTTCCAGTCTCATTTCGAATGGCCTCACCTCCTCCCCTCCACACAGTGTGTGCCACACACGCCGAACTGTCCGTCGCTGGACACATGGCTTTGCGAGGTAAGCTCTGAAGGAGACCCTGTGGTTCCAACTCTTGTACTCGTATGCATGTACATTAAGCCCTTCCTCTGGTGGGTGAGCAGGACCTAACGCTTGCTTCTAGTTTGCAGAATATAGCAAAAGTGTTAGGGTGCCAGCTCCAAGCTTAGCTTACCAAAGACTCTGAAATCCATGACATATTCTCTCCCTCTCTCTCTCTCTCTCTCTCTCTGAAAGCAAGCCACCATGCTGCTTTGTGGAGAGGTTCTAGCAGCAAGAAATTGATGCCTCCAGCACAACAGTCAGGGGGGATCTCAGCCAGAGCCACCCCAGATTCCTAACTCATAGACACTGATGCCCTAAGTTTTTGTCGCTCTGAGCTCCCCTACTTCGGACCGCAGCATTTCCTCACACAGCAGTGGACAGCTAATAAAACTGCACAGATGCTCTTGTTCCTTAGCTACTGCGTGGGGTGATCTGACCTGCTGGATTGTTCTTCCCACTCTCAGATCTGAGGTTAGTGACTCTTCCTCCAGGAAGCCTTTCCTGTCTTCTCCTGTCATGGCATTGATCACACCAGACAACAACCTCCACAAGGGCAGAGACCACGGCTGTGACGACTCCCTGTGGGTCCCTGGATTCCACAAGAGGATTGGGCATGGGAGATGGGTATAAATATTTCCTAAATAAATAAAGCCCCCCCCACACACACCATACACACATGCTCGAGGCTTCTCTCTATGTTGAGATGAGTTTTCTCTTTGCACTAAATATAGCTCAATACCTTGTAGACACTGACCAAGTTCTGAGCTTCTGGAGATCATACTAATGCTTTACAGTTAGAATACTGAACAAAAATCTGATTTTTTCCCCCTGAGCATTAGAACCCTTCTCACTCATCCTGTCTTCACTTTTGTAGTAACAGGGGGTGGGAGGGAGATTGGCCTCTTTTGATGCATAAGAAAGATGAGACGTAAGGACTTGAGTTAGCTTCACCGACAACCTGAGGACAAGACTCAGGTCTCCGTGCTCTCAGCCTGCAGCTGCTCTCAGGGTGGGACAGCCGATGAGCACACACCCAAATGACCCCACAATCTTTCTAAACATCACGCAGATTGCCTCTACATATGTGATGGATGGCCATACTTCACTGCTCAGGCATCTAGCTAAGCAGATAAAGTACAATATGAAATTTTTATTTCGAGGCAGGAAAGACAGCAGAATCAAGGAAATAAAGCAAAATCTAATTAAATCAGATCCAGAAAATAGGGAAATTATTTTTTAAAATAAAGCATTTAGAAAGAAATTTGTTTTGATGCTTCCAGACATACCCTAGAAGCTTATAAATTTTTAGGAAAAATACAGTAGAAATAAGTAAAATAGTGCATAGCAGCCTACATTATAGACCAGTAGATCAAACACCAGATTCTAACTGGACTTTATGTCACAGGGGTAATTGTAAGATTTTTTTTCTTTTGAATTCTTCAGGAATCCTGACCATGTATAACACTTCTAAAGCACAAAGTTATGAAGGAAATAGAATTCATAGATTTCAGTAGGTAAAAACTCACACCACCACCAGTTTTAGCGGCTTTGTAGCTAGAAAATGCTTTATAATCAGTAACTTTTACATCTTTAGTAACAACTTCTGCGAGGCACTTACAGACACATCTGCCTTATGCTGAATGCCGTTTGGTGGTGGAGGTTTTAGAATCTACACCAAAAGCTTACAAAGGGTGGCCACCGTGCGTGGCAGACATGTAAGTGTGCGTTTGGTTGGTTTGCACTATATTTTGCCATTAGTTTTCAATATTTAAATATGAGAGGCTGGTTCCCATAAAGTGCAGATGCCCAGCGTGTGAACCCACATCCCCAGACTGCAAATGTTGACCAGGCTTCCAGAGAAGCTTCCCCTTTACCCAGGGCGCATGGTCTCCATCTCCTCCATTTTCAGCACTTACTGCTTTCTCCTGTGTCCAGCCTGCTGAGGGCATGTACAGTGTATGCCTTGCCCCTGTAAGCGTGGGCTGAGGTTCCCATGCCCACCCAAGGTGGCTGCCATGCCCTTCAAATCCCAGTGGTTGATACAGAGATTCACTCAAGTGATATTGAGAAAAAAAGTGAGTGTTTTGCAAGAAAATGGTACCAAGAATCATCTTTTCTTTGTAATCTCTGTTCATAACCCCTTAATCATGGCCCCTCTGCTTCTCTCTGTCTCTCCGTTGTATGTTCTTCCAAGATCAGTGTCTTCTGAACATCAGTTGGAAGTGGACCTGCCCGTTCGAACTGGTGTCTGTTTCCTGCTCTTTCAGCTCAGCACTCACAGCTTCCCTGGCTCAGTCTTTTATTTCTCAAACTCAGTTTGCCCAAGCAGGACTCAAACTGGCATGATCTGTTGAAGTCCGCCTAGCCAATCGCTGGTCTTGGTTGCTGTCATTCTACAAATAAAGGTGCCCAAGGCCCTGTTCTCATGAGAAGTGGGAAAGAAAGGGCACAAAACACGTCCACCCAGGGAGCTACCCACATACTCCCCACCCAGGTGGAACCAGCCACCCCTTCCCCTAACAAGGCCCTTGGGCTTAAGCAACTCACCTCTCCGGCCCATGAGGTGTGGCCCTCCCAGGACCTGTTTCCAGGGGGCAGAGTTATGCACAAAGGAATGAAACACAACTTGGCGTCCCGGCCCTTAGCCATCCGCACAAATGGAAGCAGTTAGTCCCTGTAATGAATTTGTAATGCTCCTCTGTTGGTTTCCTCTTGGTGCCTCTTGGCCTTTCAAAACAGTGTGAATCCACTGGAGGACAATAATTGTGCATCCTCTCAGCCATTCGAGGGGTTCACGCTCATGGCGCCCTACCCCCAACAAAAGGCTACACCTTTTCTGAAGTGGCCATAATGAATTTGCCTTTATTAGCCTGAATTTGGGAACTCAGTGTTGTTTGCCTTTGAGCTAGAACAAAGATTCTCTCTTTTCTCTGGCTCCTCCCACCTCCGAGATGACCTAGAGCAAAGCGTGTTTCCCAGACTTCAGTTCTTCCTACAGAAACAAGATATGGGACGGGTTAGAGACAGAGGGGCCCAGGCACACAAAAACCGGTTCCCATCCCTGCTCTGCCATGTTGGTGCTGTGTGGCCTTGGGTAAGTTACTTCACCTCTCTTAGTTACACTGTCTCCATTTTCTCAGCAGGGACAATAGTACCTCCTTGGCTTGTTGGAAGGGTGTGGTAAGAACTGACATCAACTCACAAGGCTTCAGTTGATGTATGATGAACAAGACCACACTTTCTGCCCTCCTAAGCCCCTTCTTGTAAACAAGCACATTAGACCCTTAGCAAGTACTCATAGAGGACTTCAGATGCTCGCAATTTTGAGCTGGTCCCATGTGGGGAAAAGCGCTGAAACAGCTGAGCATCTCCGCTGGGCACCATCTCAGCGCACTGACACTTTGTGACTATGTGACTTAACCTCTCTGAGTCTCAGCTCTGAAGGGGGCTCCGGCAAACAACCCGAAGTAGCAGGATAGGCATGGCCATGTCCTTTATTTAGCCCACTGTGTTTCCCACCTCTTGCCAGAGCCTGGAATATATTGATTCATTCAAGCTGAGTGACAATTCCAGAAGGTGAACAGAAATTTCATACGATGGAGGAAGTAGAAGAGCTGCTCAGACAAAACTATCGAGAGCTGTAAAGAAATACCTATGGGTCTGTTGTCCTTGCGGCCTGTACGGCCACACATGTCCTCCTTTTGGGGAAGCTCAGAGATGGGCCTTCAGAGAATCCAATAAAGCTACTGGGACCTTCCCAGGGGTGGACACCCAGTTTCTAGGCCTAGACTCCAAAGACCGGCACAAGAGAAAAATAAAGGGAAAAATTTTCAAAGGGGAAAAATAAAGGAAAAAAATATCAACCATTATATATAATATTGTTTCTTCTAAAAATGTGGTTAGGTGGAGAAATCTTTAAATATTTAAATTCTTTGAAAGTCACAAGGCACAATGAAAGGCAAACTTTGGTCAGACTTTTCAGAAGTACATACATACTTTTTCCTTCCAAATATAAGGAAAGAGCTCACAGTCTGGGCTACAGACCGCACAGCCAGGACCCCGTGTCCCCTTGGGGTTTCCCCACAGGGGTCCTAGACATCTTTCATTACTGTGTCTGGATAACAAGACCACTACTGACTGCAAGCTCTAAGCTGAAGCCTTCGTTCTCCTCTTTTCTTTTCTTTCTTTTCTTCTCTCTCCTGTAGTAGTGGGGATGGAAGCCAGGCCCTGGGCTCATGCTGGGTCAGCATTCCTCCCCTGTCCTGCTCCCAAAGCCCCATGTGGCTTTTGTTTTGACTGTCAAGTGAAGACTACTAATCCTGTTGGCCACCTCTATGGCTTTCTGGGCCGAGCAGTGGATTTTTAACGAATAAGAATACTCATGCTGTACTGGTGCCACACGCCAGTAGTCTTTGCTATCTGGGAGGCTGAGGCAGGAGGATCGCAAGTTTGATGCTAGCTTGAGCAATGTAGCGAGACTCTGTCTCAAAGTAAAAAGGGCTGGGGATGCAGTTCAGTGGGAGAGCACTTGCCTAGCATGTGCAATGCTCTGGGTTCTGTCTCTGTACAGTAAAAATAACTAAAAAAATATGAAAGAAAACTATGAGTCCCACCTTAATGGTAGAAATTGGAAGCTGAACAAGGCTGGGGAATGAGAATGAGGTCGTTTAAGTGTTCATACCAACTCATTTAAATATATATGACTCATTTGTACTAGTAAGGCCAAATGAGGTCTGCATGGGCTGGCGCAGACTCACAGCTAGCATTTGAACGAGTTCCATCGGTGTGGAGCTGTTGTTCCAAGATGCGAGGAGTCACCACCAAGTGGACTTTTTCTATAGTTCACTTGTTGGCAGATGAAACCTGGGGAACTAGAAATAAAATGGTAGGTTTTTGCTTTTGCAAAACAAGTGTTTCATTGGTTTGTTTCTTTGTTTTGTTTTGTTCCTGCAAGTGCTTTACCTTCCATGTGCGTGCCCTGTGCTGAGGTTCTGAAGCCAAGGCTGTGACAGAGGAAAGGAGGGCAGGAGTAGCCCCCTGAGCTGAGGGCTCCCCAGGAAGGTGCAGGGTCAGGGGACGTTTGTGTAGGCAGAGAGCCGCCAGCTGGGCTACAACCTCTCTGACCATGGGGCGCCGCTGCGTCTCTGGCTCTTTTCTATAAGCCTGCATGAGACGCCAAGTCCTTTTGCAAACCTTATGTCTGATTCCAAAATTAATGCAGCATCATGGTCTTGAAACATCCCAACCATGAGGAACATGGAAAAATAGAAACCTGCAACCATCAGAGCACTGGCCGCTTTTGCAGTATCTATGTTAATTTCCTGAGGTTGCCAAAATAAAGTGGCACAGACTGGCTGGCTTAAGATGACAAACATATCCGACCACAGTTCTGAGGGTCACAAGTCCAAAAGCCAGGTGTTGCCAAGGGTTCCTTGTGGGAGCTGGAGGGCACCTCTCTCCCACCTACGTGTCTCCAGCGCTCCGTGCCTTGGAGACACACCACCCTGCGCTCTGCTTGGTGTTCCCATGGCCCTTCCAGTGTGTCTTTCTCAATTCAACCTCTCTCTTCTTGTGGATTTAGGACCTACCCTAAATTCTGGATGATTTTATTTTAACTACCTACAGTCATTCACAAAGGCCCCATTTCCAGAAGAGGTCCTGTGCTGAGATTCAGAGAGATGGGCATTTGGGGAGACCACAGGTCAAGCCCCTGCGGAATCCTTTCAGATATTGCTTTACAGCTAGGACTCTTTGATTCCCATTTTTAGTTCTTTATAAAAGAGATGATATTATACATCATGTCCAGGAAAGTGACACCAGCACCATTTCCACTTGTGCTCGGATGCCCAGGGAATTAATCACTCCATTCTCCTGCCATTATCTGCTGTGGGAGGTTTGGCTCTTTCCCTTCTGCTGGACACTTAGGTTGTGTCCAACTTTTCCTCTAAGATGCTTGAGGAGAATCCCATAGCCCTTTTGCATGAGTATTTTGTGAGATAATTTCCTAGTAGTGCAATCACAAAGTCAAAGGTTTTTCACTTCCGGGTCACATGGATTACTGTTAACCCTGTCAAAGCCTCCTTTCAGCTCTAGTTGGCTCTGTACCCTCTGAGAAACGAGGTAGAGGATCACCCGGCTCACCAGATCAATTTCCCACTTCTTGTCTGCACTTGGCAGCAGGGGACCAGTAGTTCAGGAAGGCAGGCTTCAGAGCTAGACCGACTCATTTCTATCCTTGGTGTGCCTCTGGTTGTGTGACCTTGCATTAGCTACCTGCCAACTCTAAGCTTTTATTTCCTCTGCTCCTCTGTAAGAAGAGGGTCAGAATGCACAGGGGTATTGGGGGAGTGGGGATTGGCAGTAATGGCTATAAGGCCCTGAATGCAGAGCCTGACCCCAGGTTGTGATTCGTCTCTGGTCTCCTGTACTTCCTGGAGGGTGATACATCCCTTCCCCATGCCGCCTACCCCTTCCTGTGGCGATCACCAAGCTTGCTAGACCAGGGGGTAGGAGGACAATCATGTGGGCTGCAGCCCTGCCTTCCAGGCAGGGACCCCAGGGTCTCTTCTACACCTGTCCAGTGAAGACCTTCCTCGAGCTCATACAGCGGCAGAGAAGGTCAGTTCGCTGCAGTAAGAGACCAGGGACATTTCCTTTTGGCTGGCCACTGAATGGTCATCAGGGGAGTTGTGGGCTTGCCCTTTAAGAGCTGGAACATCATTGTTATTATTATTGCTGTGACTTTGACACTAGCGGTGGCATTAGGCACCCTGGGTCACTAGGTCATGCAGATACAGCTGTGAGGGAGCCAGACTCCTGACTCAGAGGAGCACTGTCCCCCGTGACTCACCACTGTTCGGTGGGAACCAGACACAGAAACCCAGAGCATCAGGGGCTTTCTCTGAGAGGCCCCTGTGCACTGGCAACTCGTAGTCAGTGGATGGACCCAGGCTGTGGCTGGAGCTGCGAGAGAACCTGGCAAAGGAGCAGAGGCTGGAGAAGGGTTCTGTCTGGTTCGGTTTTTAAGACCATACTGATGTCTCATGATTCCAGCAAAGAAGAGACAGAGTGCTGGGCTAGAGACAACCAGGGGAGACAGGCAGAAAGGCCTGGGGATTCCCAAGGGGTCCAAGGAGGCCCCAGGGCACTGAAGAACCCAATTGCCTGAGTGCAGAGGCAGGAGCGAACCGCCCCCCTCCCCAGGGCCTTTCCTGACAGACCTGAAGTTTAGATGGAGACTGGCCCTGCCACTCCTCTTCTTCTTAAAACGTCCCCTGCTGGTGGCCAAAGCAGCTCTGAGTCATTATCACCCCAGTTTATCATTATCACTGGGTTTGCGGGTCTGCTAATGCCGCTGGGGACAGCGACAGGGCTCCTGGAACCTGCTGCCACAGGGCCCTGGCCTTCACACCATGTTCCACATAGGACTTGTAGAGGGTGACCTGTCCCCATCACCTATTGCAAAGAACATTTTAGTCTCCACGACCTAGATTAGCGTTAGCGCGTCACCCAGTGGCATCATTTTTAAAGAGAAGGCCGCAAAGATCCTAACGTTGACCCAATAGGCCGGAGAAGATGGTCCACTGATGGCAAGGTTAGACCTTGTTGTTCGGAAGCCTTTGTCAGTCAGGCCTAGTGAACATACATGGGCAGGACAAGTGAGAAACCATCATGAGAGCAGCGAGCGGAGGAGCAGATCCGTGCAGCTCAGAACAGAATCCCAGGGACAGTGTCCTTCAGGGATGAGAAAGCAGCTGTGTCCTTACCTGCGGAGATGGAAAGACAGCTGATCTGGCCCTGGCCACTGTACAAGGCCAGGAAAAGTGACCAAAAGGAGAAGGCCAGGAGAGATAAATGGAGAGACACTCAGTTTTCTGGAATAGGGGACCAGAGCAAGCCACAATCCAAAGGAAGTGATTTCAAATATCATTCCTGCAATTAAATTAATGCACCAAATGTCACAAGACATTCTATGGTTGCTCCTTCACATCCTGAAAAGCTGGGATATTTGAGCTGCTCCAGAAAATTGTAATATCTCCCCAGGAGTAGAGGTGCATGCTATAACCCCAGCCCTCTGTGAGGCTGAGACAGGAAGATCAAAAGTTCAAGCCCAGCTTTGGAAGTTGAGTGACTTCGTGCAAGTCTGTCCCAGAATACAAAATAAGAAAAGGAGCTGGGGCTATAGCTTGATGTGAAAGGCCCTGGGTTCAACCCTTAGTACTCCAAAGGAAGAAAAACATGTAATTTTTCTTGGGGAAAATGGATGTGTGCATTATGGCGAGGCACCAATGGCCTCAGCTGTCTCATTTTCAGAGCCTGTGCTGGGCTGGCCATGCAGCAGGTCAGGAATAAATAAGAGTGGGCGAGTGACTGAATGAATGGATGAGTGAGGAAGTGAACGAAGAATTTCACCACACCCCGTAAGACACCACATCTCAGTGAGACTCAGACACTCTGCTTAAGGACACCCACATCCATTTGGCCAGGAAAGGAGGAATTGACTTAATCTTTGCCCACAGGACTTTCCCAGAATTTAGTATCCTAATCCCTTTCTCAAACAGCCAGGAGGAAGCCAGCAGGACATGGGCCCCAGAGCCCCCGTTCTTTGACTCTTCTGGGGAAGCACAAAGCCAGTTGCACCCCTTCCCCGCTTGGGAGAAGGGAAGCCGTGCTGGGTGCAGCTGGAGTGCTGGCTTGGGGCTCCTGAAGCCTTTTCTCCTTAAAAGAAGCACAAGCAAGTCAAGACGTAGCCTGTCCTTTCTGCTCCCCATTATGACCTCTTCATGAGGGGCGGGGATGAGGAACAACATGCACCGGGAGGCAGCTGGTGACAAACAAGGCCCCGCTATTTGCTGAGGGCTCACCTGTGCTGGGCTCTGTGCCCAGGACTTTACTCTGCACCATCTTGCCAGGACCGTTTGTCCCTGGCAAGGGCAGAGCCAAGCCCTTGGGCAACTCTGCTCAAGGTCATGCCGCCACCCCCAGGAGGAGCTGGCAGTGCCCCAACACTGCCTGTCTGCAAATGCCCAGCTTTTAGCAATGGTGCCCAAACTGTCTCTGCCTCTCAGAGCGTGTGACCACCCCGCCTATCACACAATCAGCACCTGCTGGGCCCTTATAGTCTCACTGAAGGTCAGGCACTGTTCTGAGATGTTTTGCACTAGAACTACGGTCACTATCCCCCTTTTACAGGTGAGGAAACTGAGGCATGGAGAAGTTCATTAACGCACCCAAGTCAGCCAAGTAGTAGCAGAGCAAGGAGCTGGGTGACCAGTTGTTCCAGTTTTACTGAAAGCTAAAGCCCCTCCATCATGGGCAAACAGGACACTTGGCCACCTTAGCCAGTGCGGCTCCACAGAGCATGCTCATAACCAGAGCCACACCCTGGGGAGTGGCATGGTGTGTTGTAGGAGTTGGGTGTGAAGACAGGACAAGACCCAAGTTCAAGTCCAACCTTAGCACTAGCACAGGTTCTCTGAGGCTTAGTGATGCCTGTGTGTAAAATGAGAAGGGCAGATCTGCTTCACTTTTGTAATTCCAAGGACTCCAGGCGGAGTCCACCCTGCTGAACAGCCAGCCAGTCCAGTGTCCCCATCCCCACACAATGACCAAAAGCTGGCTCCAGAGGGGGCGACCTGGGAAAGGCTCAGGCAGGAAGGTGTGTGGAGAAGGAACTCATCCGAGCATCACCAGGGCAAGGAAGGGGAAGCCTGTGTCACCCTGAGGTCACGGCTCTGCTGTCCCCTCTTGTCCCAGGGGCTCAGACATCCTGATGGGGCTGGGCCAGCAGCCCTGTGAGCAGGACCCTGTGCCACCCACTGGATCCTGCCTCAGAGTCAAGGTCAGTGTTAACGTCCAGAGCCTGGGGCTCTCCTCTGCCTTCCTGCCGTGTCCTTCCACTATTTGCGGTCCCTGCGCTGTTCCAGGACAAAGGGTGATGTAGTGATTTTCCTGCACACTCTCTCCCCGAACAAAGGCACTCAGGATGTGTAGCCCATTCACCCCCTGCCTGTCCCACCATCTCCCAGAATCCAAGATGGAGGACCCTGCCATCCTCAGCCACCCATCACCAACCAGCCAAGGTCTGCCTTTCTCCACCTCCCATGCTACTTCTGATTCTAGTCCCCATGAAGTCTTTCCATCAGTCATTCAACAAACATTTAAGAAAGTCCAGTGGGTGAATGTGTGCTCCAGCACCAGAACATTCAAGGTCAGAATGGCAGCTTACTACTTCCTAGCTGCCTGACCTGGGTGTCAAGTGTGTTAGCCTCCTGTTCTTCAGTGCCTGCTTCTGCAAAAGTGATTTCAGTAATTCTTACCATGTAATAATATGGTGTAAAATCCTTGGTTCCATGGCTGGCAAAACAATATATAAAGAAATCTGTGGGACATGCTTGTAATCTCAGGACTCTGGGAGGCTGAGGCAGGAGAGTCAAAAGCTGGAATCCAGCCTGGACAATGTAATGCCTCATCACTAAAATAAAGAGGGCTGGGGATGTAGCTCAGTGCAAAGACCCTGTGTTCAATCTCAGCATAGAAAAGAAAAACGAGACTGCAGAATGGTATGACCCACCCTTCCTGTGCCCGTGCCACCCTCCCTGTGCTAGGCAGGCAACCCGCGCATACCCGTGAGGATCTGCATGCTCGAGGCTCATGCTCTCTGGTTCATGTTGCAATGAAGGGTACAGGAGAGAAGCCCAGGGCACAGGGTGCATGCAAGAACCTCTCAGTGTGCCAGTGAGAGGTGGGCACAGGCTGCCCCTCAGCAGGAGCCAGCTTCTCACTGGACTGGTCTGGAATCCAGTGCTTCCTGCTGAAGAACTTGCTGCTCCCTGGGGTCACCCAGTCACCAAGGCAATGGGCTGAGAAGGGAGGGTTGAGGGCGTAAGGGAAACTCACGGGCATCAGACCTCAGGCACAGCCTGCTACAGGGGTGCATGGCTGGAGGGAGCCCTTAGAGTCTGTGTGACCCCCTGGAAATCCCTGGGCCTGACAAGCACCTCCTGGGCTGGCCTCTGCCTGGGGAACCCTCTCCTCCTCCTTCCAGTCTTCCTGACTCTTCCAGCCAGGTGGGAAAGAGTCTGTTCATAGATTAGATTAACTGTCCAAAGATGCTCAAGGCGTCTTCCAGGAAGAAGCCACAAAACACAAGTTGTGCAACTTTGGTGATTCTGCAAATAAGTTGAATGCTGTGGGGTCTACATGTAAACCTAGCACTGCCCACGCCTAAATATTTCCAGTGAGTTAGCACTCCCACTGTCTTTGGCTACAGTCAGTACAGAGGAGCATCCCATTGGGGTGAAGGAGTGCACAGAGGAAAGAAGACAACCTTTGTTTTGGACACTGAATGCCACTGTGCTGCTCTTTACAGGGGGCCCTAAGTTCTTGCTTTGCCCTGAGCCCCAGACTTTCTACCTGGTCCCACCCCACTTTGACCTAATTGTGTAACAGAATTTCCGTCCCTGCTTCTGTGTTTGGGGAAAGAAAATACAAACATGAGGAAGCCACGAGTAAGGGAGAAACTGAGCTCACTGCAGTTCCTGGTGTGAGGTACTGAATATTCAGTTTCTGTTCTGCAGTGACATTATCCCAATAATGGGAAGGAGAAGGAGGAGGAGAGGGGGGCAAGTGGGAGGAGGGGGAAGGAGGGGGAGATCTAGTCTCATTAACCACACAGACAAGTCCTAAAACAAGATCATAATTGTTTTCTCGCCAGGCTCCACTTGGGACTTGGTTCTTGTGCCGGTGGCGGACGCAAAGCCTTCCTTATTTTCTTTCATATCTTTTTTATTGCTGCTGTTGCTGCTCTCCAGTCATCCCCCCTCCCAGCCCCAGGGCAGCATGGGAGCTTCCTGGCCCCAGCGAGTCTGGGCACTTCTCTCCCGGGCAGCCCCAGTCAAATCTTGGCTTCTAATAACAGCGACATTCACCAAGCCCGCATCTGCATCAATGCCTCCTTGCGTAGAGTATTGGCTGTGTTTTATGTTGTGTTTGTGTCATTGCTACAGCAACAAGAGAGGCAAGGAGCGTGCAGCTGAATGGATGAAGCAAGACACCAGGATTGGCACAGGTCTTGGGTGTGCAAGAAAATAGCTCAGCCAGCCTTTTGCACACCTCTAGCTCAGTTCCAGTTACAGAAATTTGCACCTAAGGATGAATTTCCTTGGTCACTTGACATTAGTCTGCTCAGAGAACCAGCAAACTTGAGGTTCTCTGATCTGTTTCTTGTTTTCTCTTCAACACAGAATGAGCTGCATACACACAACTATATATAAATATGAATATCAGTACACACACGTATATAAAGGTGCCACTTTTAATGATACCTTAATATGGCAGTACATGGCAATAGCAAAACCAGGGAATTAAAGATGGCTATGACTTCTTAACTGCAGCTTCCATCAAGAGGAGGCTCTCTGACCCCAGGATTTAAATTTAGTATCATTGATCTATGCCCTCCAGGATAGACTCATTCTGGTTGGAATACGAACTGTTTCCACTCTTGGGGAGAGTAAGTCAGCAGGGGAATTCTCATCAAAAGATTAGATAAATTGTACAAAAAAGGGAACTGACAGAACAGTTCTCAAGGGCCTCAGCAAATTCCAGATCCCTAGATCCTACCATTTTCCCTGCAGAGATCTCACCTAAACAAACTGCAGTGTGGACAAAGAAGGTGATACAACCATATTTGCTGTTGTACTGAGTATAAGAGTCAAGAATTAGAAATATGTGAATCATTAACATCAGGAGCTCACAGAGTCAATGTGCTGATTATTTCTTACTAGAAAGGAAAAAAAAATCCCCAAACTTAGTGACTTTGTTTTGTCTTTTTGAGACAGGGTCTCACTATGCAGCTCAGGCTGGCCTTGAGCTCACTTTGTAGCCCTGGCTGCTCTCAAACTCGCAACAATCCTCCTGCCTCAGCCTCCTGAGTGCTGGGGTTACAGGTGTGCACCATCACGCCTGGCCCAAAACTTAGTGACTTAAACTAGCCACCATTCTATATCATGTTTGTGAATCTGCCCTCTGATGGATTGACTCACGAGGCCAAGCGCTATGACAGCTGGCTTGGGGTTTCCAATATGGCAGCCTAAGAAGGTCTTAGTGGGTCCATGGTGGCTCAGGACTCTATGATGTAGTGTTCCAGGGGAAAGGAAGTAGAACGTGTTGCTTTGTGGCTGGAAAGGGAACATGGTTCTGTCTGCTTTTTTGGATCAAGCAAAATCACAGATCCATCTGCCAGTATATAAAGTCTGGCACCAGAGATCCCACCACCCCTCGATGGGGATGCATCTAACAGTTTGCGTCTCTCTTTAAGCCCCTGTAACCAGGTTTGCTGTTGCCACAAGACACAGTGTCAGGACATCATGATGATGTTGACCAAGAGACGTCCTGAAGACATGGCAGAAATGTTCATGCTAAAATCGAGCTTTTGGAAACATGGAATAAACAGCTTGTTGTGAACACTAAAACATGGTCTCTAATTTCTAGGAGGGTGGGTTGTTTCATTTTCTTCTGTTTTCTAATATTTTTACAGGCTGTGTCCAGCCCCTAAACATGCTGTGCGATTTTTCAGCTTAGGAAAGTTTGCATTCGAATGAAATTTTTCACCTCCTATGAAGAATTCCGGCTACTACTGAGCTAGCAGGGTGCTGGTCCCTGGGCTCTTTTGAGGGTGTAGGCTCCCCGGTTTGCCCTGGCCCCCAGCCGGCCTGCCTTCTACATTTATGATCCCTGCCTGCCCCCTATGGGCACTTGTGCTTGCAGTCCCCCAGCCCAGGTTTGTAGCTGATCCACAATGATGACAGTGTCATAAATGCAAGCAAAGCACCCTGAGGTGACCCGTGTACGGAGAACATTCCTCTCCCTTCTCACTCATGCTCCGTAAGGGCCCTCATGGGGAGGACCTGGTGGACTACAGGGCCATCAGGTGTCACAGCCATGCAGGCAAGTGCAGAGAAAGGGGTGGGTAGGGAAGGATGAGCAGCCCAGGGAAGAGCCAGAAATGTGAGTCACAGAGGTAGAGACGCCGTCACCAGATGAGGCACCTTGGCTTTGGGAGAAGGACGTGGAAAGTGGGAAGAGCGTGAAATGGCCATTTCACACCTTCTCTTGAACACAGTGGATGGCAGGGAACCCTGATCATCCGGGCCACCCCCACACACCCGCTGTTGCCCAATCACTGCCCCAAACACACTATGGACAACCGCAAGGTGCCTGGCAGCCTTTTTACACATTCATCACTGGAGAACCAGCTTCCTGATGTCCGCACACATGTGAATTGCCCAGGCTGTTGAAGGTTGAGCATCCATAACGCAAACATCCTAAATCCAAAACGCTCCCAAACCTGGAACTTCTTGAGCACCACCCACATGCTGTCACAAATGGGACATTTAGCACCGGACCTCCTGGACATTGCAGTCAAAGCACAAGGGCTCTTCCCTTCAGTCTATGTGTAGACAGTGTACATGAGACGTAAAGGAACTTCACGTTTAGACTCGAGTCCCATCCCCAAGCTGTCTCACTGCACACAGGCAAGTATTCCAAACTCTGTGCAAACAACCACAGTCTCAAGCACTCCTGGCCCCATGCGTTTCATACAAGGTATGTTCAACTTCAGTGATCATTTCGGTACCAACTTCATGATCTGACTCTTTGTACAGATCCTGTTGGCCCTTACTTGTTTGCTATTTTTCCTTAAAATGATTTTAAGTGGAATATTTTTTAAACTTAATTTTGCCCTATGCAAGACACGCTGAGAAATCACGAGGTGTACAAGCACATGCACACCCACCTACACATACACTCACAGATGGGGGTGCTGGAACTGGCCCACCCCACCAGCACCATTGTTAAATTCTCAGAAATTCTAATAGTCAACTCTTAGATATATCACTGTTAAAAATTCAGTGATACAGAGTTATAATTAAAGTATGGTAAAGAGGGGTCATACATACTCAAAACTCATTGCGCCCTGCTTATTTTAGTACAGTTTACAATGATCTGTACTTGTGGGGTCATTTCATCTGTTTTAGCTGTGTAGGAGAAATATTATATAATAGTACACCATTGACTATTTCTTTCCAACTGTGCTGGGTAGTAGCACCATGTCATCTGAGAGTCAACCGTACTAGAATTATTTACACCATGGAAAGTGGCACATGCTCTTACCCCGGAGAACTAGTTATTTATTAAACATATAGCAACCTACTGCATCTTTGTGTCATCAGTCAACACTGCATGTGCAGAATCCTGTGCAACAGCAGTGCATGTCCCCCAGTTTGCCAAGACAAACCAAACAACATCCTGTAGCGCAGGCGGATGGGGCAGCAGTGGCCTGCTCTCCAATACCCACTCAGCCCTTAGTCATTGCTTGGGGAAACTGAGGCCCGGAGGAGCTCTGTGAGCTTAGAGAGGCCCTCAAAGGGCTCAGAGCCATCCCTGTTCCTTTGCATTTCTCTTTCCGAGGCTGCCTCCTCTGTGGATGGAGCCTGGTCACCTTCTCAAAGCACAGCGCCCAGAAAGAGCTAGCACCAGAGGGAAGGGCCCGGCTGAGGGACGGGGCAGCTAGAAGGGGGGCTAAAAGGGTCATTAGAAATTCACACAATTAATTAGATGATGCCAGGGACACGGCGTGTCTGGATTACCCATTGATAAGGATGGCAGGGGGCCTATTCCCCAGGCCCCTGTGGGTTACCGCAAGCAAAGCTGATCCTCCTCCTCCTCCTCCAGCCCACCCCAAACCCGCTTAAATATTTGATGCAAAATTAAAGCTCGTTCCAACTTTTATGAGCAGTGTCTGCCGGTGCTGGTCGCCCACCACCTCCTCCATCTCCCAAGGAGCCCCCAGCCCGATCGCTCAGCCTCGGCCTCCATCAAGCCAAGTGCATTAGGACAATTAGCACCAGCCCACTGGCGCCAATTAGCAGCCAATAGTGTCTATGCTATGGAGAGGGGGCAGCGGGCGCCTGTGTCTCCAGCCGGCCTTCACACTCAATTACATTAAGTGGCGGCTCTGAGCTGTGGTCGGGCGGACAGCTGCTGGAGTAATTGTGTCTTCTGCATTGCTGCGGGCGGTCTTCTCCCGGCTTTCCGATGCCCAGACTGACTCCTCTCCTTGTCCACTCACATCAATATATACTCCTTCGAAAGGAAGGGTGGAGGGCCCAGGGAGAGGAGGCTGCAGAGTCCAGAGAAGCAAGAAGCTGCATCGCAATCTGGACCAGGCAGTCATCCCGCAAACATTCCTACTGTGGAGCCCGCGTGCTTCATCTGAGTATCGCCATCGCCGGGGCGGGCTCTACAATCTGCAGGGCTCCTTGTAAAGTGGAAGTGTGAGTCTCACTCAGGAATGATCAAGCTCCAAGGGGCGGCCCCAGAATGTTGACCAAAGGGCAGAGGGGTGCAGAGCACAGGGGTGAAGCTACACTTATCCAGGGCTTTGGGGACAGGAAAGAGCAAACCTGAACAAACAGGCCTGGCGTGGGGGGTTTTGCATTCTAACGGAAGGAGCAGGTCAATGAAATGGTAACATTGATCTGTAAATTGGCCAGTTGGCAAGAGGGCAATGAGCTCTCCAGGGAAAAGAAAGAAAAAGCGGCAGAATAAGAAGGCTAGAAGGATCAAAGAGGGGTGAGCAGGGCCCAGGTTACACCGGATGGTTGGCGGGGGTCTCATCTCAATGTGAGTTTTGGGAGGCAACTGGAAGGCAGTGAGGACCCGAGTCCTGTTCTTCTGGGAAGAGAGCCCTGCCGGTGCAAAGGCAGGCAGTGCAAAGGCCCTGGGGCAGAGGTCTGCTTGCTACGTTAGAAGAGTGCCAAAGAGGCCAGTGTGACTGGGGTGGAGGAAGCAAGGGGGAAATAAGAAGAAAGAAGTGGGTGAGGGTGGAACTTGGGCAGTGCTTTGTTGGCTGTGGGCAGGACAACCGCTGACTCTGAGGACTCAGGAAGCCACTATAGAGCCAGGAGTAGAGGGGCGAGGGGGAGAGAGAGAAAGAGAGGAGATCAAAGAGGGCTTCAGGATTATAGGCCTAAGTGGCCAAGATAGATTCAAGATCAGGTGCAGAAGGAAGCAGGAGGGCCTGGCTGGGGACAGGAGTAGAGAGGATGCCCATAACCACGGGAGCTCTCCTCGGCTTCTGTAACTAGGCATTTGGTGTGTGTTCAAGTTCCCACAAACATCCTTCGTGTACTATTTATATAAACATCAGTTCACTTTGACTCCATATCAGCCCATTTCACAGATGTGGAAACTGAGTCAAAGGAGTAAAGTGTTTATCCAAGGGCACCAAGGGTAAATTGCAGGGCTGGGACCTTTCCCCTGGAGGGACAGGGGTTCTGTAGTGTTACCCAATCCATGCTGTTTTAAAAATCTTAATTGCTGTGAGTAGAAGCCTTCCCAGGCTCACGCATTGGGTCTGGCTTTCACCTCAGTACTGGCTCAGGAGTATAAGTGTAATCAAGCTTCTAACTCCATGCTTCTGTTTTCCCTTATTTCCAATGTGGTCCTGGGACTGAAAATTTCTTGGGTCCTGTTTTGATGTCACAGCTGGAGACATCAAGATTACTCAGCTCCGAGCCAGGCAACATGGGCAGGGTAGGTTTGAAGGTCTCGGGAGAGAGTGAAAGCTCTGAAATTTCTAGGGGTTGTCTGACAGTGCTTTATATCTTCGAGTGTGTGCTGAGCTCTTAGAAGCTAACCCCAGACAGAGTGGAAGTTGAGGAGAAAGGTCTTTGCATGTCAAAGCTGGAACCCACCACTGCTAATGGATCGGGGCAGGCATCTAGGGCACATGGGGTCCTCCCTGTGCCCCCCAGCAGCTCTACCCCGCTACGCTGACCCTGGCTACAGCCTCGTAAGAGCTGAAACAGTACAGCACCCATAATGCACCTGGCCGGCTGGAGAAATGGCTGAGTACAGGCAACACAGCCCTCGCCCTCCAGGAGCACAGCCTGGCCGGGGTGCGAGGGACCAACACAGAGAAGAGAATCAGCTACCAGGAGCGGCTCGTGGATGGACCCGCACATGTGGTCAAGTAGCAAATGCCACTGCTCTGTGCCAGACACTAGAAATGGTGAGCCTTCTGCGGGCCTGGTGCTTCTGCCCCGAGAAGTCCGTGTGATGCATGGACCAGCACCCTCCCCGAGAGAGGCCTTGGGCTTGGGCTTGGTTTGGAAGGACTCTATCCCTCCCTCTCCTCCTCCCTCCCTCCCTCCTTCTTTCCTTCCATCCTGCCTTCCTTCCTTTCCTTCCCTTCCTCTCCTCCTTCTCTTTTTTCTTCCTTCTTTCCTTTCTTCTTCCTTCCTTCCTTTTTCAGTATGAGGATTGAGCCAGGGCCTTCATAATGTGCTACACCCAACTCTGTTTTGAGACAAGGTCTTACTAAGTAAATTGTCCAGCCTGGGCTCAAATTTGCAGTCCTTTTACCTCAGCCTCCCACAGTGTGAGGGCTACAGTGTGCAGCTCTGCACTGGTTTCCTTCTTTTCCCAGTTCTTTGTTGGGATCTGCAATGTCCTGAGCACTGTCTCAGGCACCCAGCTCAGCCAGAGAGTTTGGGGTTGGTAGGGGCCCATTCTTAAGAAGCCTGGTGGAAAGACAGTGATCAATTCCTGTCCGTCCTCCAAAGAAATCATGAGAGCACAAAGTGAATCTCAACTCTGCCAGAATTTGCCAAAAGAGGGGACAGTCAGGAAGTCTAAAGGAGGGTGGATGGTTTACGAGAGGGGAACCCCAGTCCTGTTCATCTCCATGCCTAGAAACTGGCCTCCTTTCCATTGGCGTCCAGGGGTGAGCCTTTGACTCTCCCCAAAATGGAGATGAGAACCCCGGTGCTACAAAGGGCCATTTAGATGAGAGATGAACTAGGATGACATGAGACCAGTTGGAGTAACAGCAGACATCACTAGAAGAGCTAACATTTATTGAGCACCTACTGTGTACCAGATGTTCTGCTATGTTTTCCCTGGGCCATCTTGTTGACATCTCGCAGGTCCTTTGGCCAGAAGCCCCATTTGGCAGGGGGGGAAACTGAGTCTCAGCATGGTAAGCGCTTTGCAAAGTTACTTGCTAGCTCCCAAGGGCCGCAGCCAGTGTGTGGGTGCTAAGCCTGGTAGACGGAGCCTGCAAAGACATCTGACTCTTACAGAGCTGTGACCTGGGAACACCCTCTTCATCCTGACTGATGTCACCAGGTATCATCTGCTTTTGCCACGGGCAGGGGAGTGGTCTTTTGGGAAGGTCAGCCAACCTGTTTGCTCCTTGGTGAACTGGAAGCAGAGGGAACCCACACAGTCCGGCTGATTGCTCATCTTAATGGGCTGGATTCACTGTGGTGCTTGAAGAGATTAAATATGCAAGGAGATCTTGGTTTGTTTGATTTGAGGCAGAGTCTTCTAGGGCCTCGAGGACTTATCAGTTGGGTATGACCATAGTGTATTTGGTTCCCTGCCTATGTACCATCTTTGAGGATGGTGCTTTTCCACCTAGTGCCACAGTACTTTGAGTGCACCCATGTTTGTTACAGCATGATTTGAAGCAGCCATGTGCCTTCCCAATGTGAGACCCCGAGGGAGGAAATAAACCAAAAAGTACAGTTACTGTCAGAGGGAAGATGATTGACTGGGTGGGAGAACTATGGAGATGAGGGTGGAGAAAACTGTATGATTAATTGAACATACCATCATTTGTATAACTGAGTAACAATAGTGAAGACGTCATTTTGTAACACAGCATCCATTTTTAATTCCCCAATATCTGCTCTATAATTCTGTGTTTCCTTCACCATTTATGCATTATTCTGGTTTATAACTGAGTAAGAAATGCGAAGGTGACATTATGTAACACAACAGCCATTGTTAATCCCCTACTGTCTTCTGTATAATCATGTATTTCATTCACTGTTTTTGAGATAACTGAGTAACAAATATGAAGATGATATTATATAAAACAGCATTTATTGTCAATCCCCTACTAGCTTCCCCATAATTTGTGTATTTCCTCATTGTTTTCGTGTTATTCGAGTTTATAATCTTTTATCTTTGAAACAGAGTGTTCTAATGCAGTTCAGGCTGGTCTTGAACTCACTATGGAGCCTGGGCTGGCCTCAAACTCACAGTGACCTTCTTGCCTCAGCCTCCCAGTGCTGTGATTACAAGCATGTACCACGGAGCCTGTATGGCAACGGACATCAAGCAACAGCTGGGGGTGGGGACTGCAAGGTGCCCTCCTCTGGCTGCGGCACCTGCCCAGCCCTGCAGGTACAGGAGAGCAGAAGACTGAGGGGATAGAGTGGGAGGACCAGTGCTCTCCCCAGCTGCAGCGGGTGGCTCACAAAGGAAGTTGCAGCCACCTCCGCATGGTCCCTAGTACGGGCACAACTGTGTTCTTCTCCAGTTGCATTTGCAAAATTAAATCAGACTTGGCTCAGGAAACCTTCTCCACACCAGCAAGATAGAGGCATTGGCGAAGCTACGGTTGGTCCCTTCTGATCGCTTGTCAGAGAGCAGCCTTGCAAAGCCCGGGATGGACCCACCACCCAGTCAGTGCCCTGCTCCCAATCTACAGCTGGCCCTTGGTGCTCCCACGTGAGAAATGGAGCTTAGCCAGTCTCCGCTGTAACTCCAGGATGCAGAAGGCTGAAGCAGGAGGATTACCAATAGTTCCAGGACAGCCTGGGCTACATAGTGAGGTCGAGGCCAGCCTGAACTGCATCTTAATTCATAAAGGCGAGTGCCTAAAGGCAAGTATGTGCCCAGCCGCCTCGGCCCCAGCTCCTCCCTGGATCACTGCGCACATTTCTTAGAGCGTGTGTCCATTGCTAGGAGACAATTATTTATGCAGTTGTTTGCTAAGGATTGCTTGGTGGAGATTTGGGCTTCAAGCGTCCCCTGGCCCGAGCTGGTAGCCCCGCTGTGTTACAAGTGTTCTGAGCCTCGGTTTCTCTCGTGCAGAATGAGAACAGCAGTCTCAGCCCGAGAGTAGGCTGGACTAAGCGGCTTCCCATAGGTGGAGCCAGGAGGGGTGATACATTCCCTGTGAGGAGACACTGGCCGCTGGCCTTTAGAAATGGTCATTGTTCTCAGCGGGCAGCTGAAGGTTGGAAGGGCTGATTAAACAGTCTGAAGTCAAACAGGAAAGGAAGGACAGAAGCCAGGTCCCTGTGGCCAGAGCCTGTGCCCACGAACTTCTTAAATTTAGGGTGGATCCGTGGGGTACACACACTGGCTTCCTGCTGGCCTCCTTTCTGCTGCAGTCTCTCAGTTCTCAGACTATGGGAGCTGATCCCCGAGCTCTGAACTAACCCCAGGCAGGGCAGGCTGATTGGGCCTCGTTTTCTCTGGGGAGGGGTTGTGGCTGCCGTGACCTCTGACCCCATCCAGACCAGGAACCTTACAGACCTGCCCAGCAGAGGCCCCAAGACCCCAGCCTCCTCCCAGCTTGCATCTTCCTGTTATGTCTTGTTTGAATTCATCTCCACTGCCCTATATTTTAATTATACGAAGCTTTATTCTCTCCCTCTCTCCCTGTCTCATACATACACCCCATGTGCATGTCGTCAGCACCAATGTCAGCTCGAAGCACGCACACTCATTGCATATCACAGGCACTGTGAGCACCTCTCCACCCTCACTTGCAATCTGTGCTGAGCGCACACAGAGTGAACACAGGAGTGCATGCATGCACACACACAGTCACGTTGCTTCAGGGGCTTTCCTGTGATTTATCTCTTCTAGCCCTCACCACAGCCTATGACATAGGTGCTGTTATTATCTACATTTAGCAGGTGAGGCATCTGAGACTCAGAGAGGTTGAGTAACTTTCCTAGGGTCACAAAGCCAGTAAATGACAGAGCTGAGATACAGAATAAGACACTTTAACTGCAGCTTAGCAAATAACAACTCAGGAACAAATAAAGACCAGTCACCTGCTTTTGTAAATAAAGCAGCATTGGAGAACAGTACATCCCTTTCTTTTACAGGCTTATGGCAGAATTGAGTGACCAAAACCATGAGACTCACAAAGCTGAAAACAGTCACGCTGTACAACATCTTAGAAAAAGCTGGAGCCCTGGCCCAACCCCAAGACTGTTCCCGTACCCCATGTGTAATAGCAATTTTCCTCCTACAGTCCTGATGAACAATCTTCTGAAATAGAGTCTTAAGTTTTCGGAGGCCAAAGTGCTGCCCTAGCCCAGATGAAAAGACCTAGGCCAGAGAAACTCAAGGTCATCCGTGGGCTGAGAGTGGACACGCACATCCATGTTTTTCCTATGCTCTGACCCACACACTTAGATCACGCTTTTAATTCACACCAGCTCAGCTGGGGGCTCACATGTAGTGCATATGTGTGCACACACCCACAATTATCCTGAATCTGGGGTCCCCCATGTGCCTGAGTCTCAGCTCTGAGCCCGTTTTGCCCGCACGTGGGTATCTCTGTGCCGAGAACTACACAGGCGCAGGCAAGATTCTCCCCAAGTCTGCTCCAAGAGCTGAGCAGGCTGGGAGGGGGCGCTGTGCCCTTCCCAGGCTCAGTAAAAGAGGCAGAGGCAGTGGGCAGGATGGCGTAGGTAGCACTGCATAGGCTGTGGGCTCTGCAGGGCCCTCAGCCTCCGCATCTGCAAAATACAGGGGGTGATCAAAAATACAGTGAATGTTTAAAATTTTTTACAAATTACAGTCAAAGACACATTGCCACGCATCCCTTTCTAGATGCTCTCACTCACTCTGAACACGCCCCATCATCCTTGCCACTTGAGGAAGCAGTCCTGGAAGTCCCTTTTTCGGGGTGTCTTTATGAGAGGTGACCAAAAAATGCAGTGGATGCTGCTAAGCACCATCCAAGAGAAAGGCAGACCCCTAAATACATCACCATGTGTCTTCGTCTACCTTGTTTGCTAGACCTGGCACTGAGCAACTTTTAGCTGTTCCTCAAACTCAGAATGACCACGAAAGGTCACTGAGCACAATCGGTTCAGGATATCGAGGCAGCCACAACAGAGCAACTAAAGACACTCACGAAAGAAGACTTCCAGAGCTGCTCCAGAAAGTGGGGAGGATGATAGGATGAGTGTATTCAAAGCAAGGGGGAGTATTTTTAAGGAGATTCATAGTAATTTACTGTAATACATTTTAAAAAATTAAACGCACACCACATTTTTCAATCAAATTCCATGGAGGGGTTGGTCAGATATTGCTTCACCATTTTGACACGAGTGAATTCATTTAAATGTGGAGTTTGTGTTCTTACTCTTACTGGAAAACTACTACTCTTGCCAAAGATGTGGAACTAACTAAAACTAAAAGCAACCCAGCAGAAACAGGCAAATGCAACCCTCAGAATGAGAGAAAATGTTTGCAAAGCATATAGTTGATCGGGGACTTGCATCTAGAATATATAAAGAATTCCTACAACTTAATAATTAAAAGACAAACAACCCAGTTAAAAAGGAGAGGACCTGAACAGATATTTTTTCCAAAGAAAATATAAGAATGCCCAATAATCACATAACAAGAAGCTTAACGTTATCAGTCTTGAAAGAAATGCTTGCCAAGACCTCAAGGAGATGACATTCACACCCAGCAGGATGGCTATAACTAAAGGGACCAAAGAGAAACACTGTCAGGAGGAGGTAAGGAATTGGAGTCCCAGTACTCTCCCGTGGGAATGTCACTGGTACAACGGCCATGGCAAATGGCCCAGCAGCTCCTCCAAAGTTTATGACCTGGGAATTCCACTCCTACCATCAAGCCAGGAGAAATCAGAACCTCATCCACACAAAAACCAGTGCGTGAATGTTCACAGAAGCGTTGTTCATCATAGCAAGAGAGTAGAGATCTAAACGCTGTCAACTGACAAATAAACAAAAGGTGCTGTAGCCACATAAGGGAATATTGTCAGACCATAACGAGGAAGGAAGCAGGGATGGCTCGCCAGCAGGGAAAGACCTTGAAGATATTACACTAAGAGAAAGAAGCCAGGCCTTAAGAGGGCCACATACTATATTACTCCATGGACTTGAAACGTCCAGAAAGAGCAAATCTGTAGAGTCAGAAAGTAGATTGGTAGTGGCCCTGGGCAGAGGAAGACGATGCCAAAGAGCACAAGGTTTCTTTTGGGGGGAACAGTGAGAATAGTCAACATCGTGTGCAGGGTAGACATACAACTCTACTTAAATACTGAGCTCTACTGACTTGCACAGCTCCTGGGGTGAACCGTATGCTGGGTGAATAGTATTTCAATAAAGCTGTTAAGGAAGGAGTACAGTGGACACAGACGCATTACTAAATTTGGGTTGTCTGAATGCGTTGCCTGTGACTGCTCTCATTTTATTAAAAAAGCAAGAGATCAGCAAGGGAACATTAAAGATATATTCTAAGATGGGAGGCTTTTTCCTTGAGGCAATAGAAGGACTGAGGAGCTGAAGAGAGATCCGCGCTCTCACTCACCTCAGTGTCCCCCTGCAGGCCCCCTGCTCCTCAAAACCCAGCCCAGGTGCCCCTGCAGGCAACCAGTGTCATCTGCAGAATGGTGGCATGGAGCTGTCACCTCTTACCTGGTCTGTCCACTCCCGTCCTGCTCCCCTCTGCCTGTTATTAACAAGGCAGCCAGGGACAATCATGTTCAATGTTATTTTTTTTAATGTTTAAAAGTCTAATCGACTTTTACGTGCTTTTTTTTTTTTACAAAACTAATAGGTTTTCATAGTAGATGAATGGAAAACTGATTTTCAAATACAGAAAATAAAAAAAAACCTATACTTTTATTATTTGGGTTTAATTCATTAAACTTTCTCTCAGGAAAAGTCCATGGGACGAAGAGGAAGACTTGTCTCAGTACTAGAAGCCCCTGAATCCCACACATTATTTGTCCCAGAGTCTGCATAGACCTCCTCCACCTCCGGTTCTCAGTGATGGGTTTTTTAATCCAAATGACCTCCTCAACGCATGATGGCCCCTGTTTTTGGTGGGAGACCAAAGGGTTGGTTGTTAGGAGCTGGTGGGCTGTGGGTGGAATTTGCATGTGGAGACCCAGGGCTCACTGGCCTGCTCTGTGAGTTAGTTTAGGGTCTCTGGGAAGACAACTCCAAGACAGGATAAATGTACAAGCATTTCATTTTTTTTCAATGACAACTTTTTATTTTTAAAATTTTACCTTACTAGTATATGTGTGTAGCACATAATGTTTACGTTCTTTGTGGGAAGCTGGTACAGGTATAAGTGCATCTTAACATGCAAGCATTTTATTACGGCAAGAGAAATACCTAGAAGAGGATGTGGGGAGGGGGCCAGGGAAGGCCGGGACCATCAGACAGTGAGCAATGCAAATGTGACCCGCAAGGAAGGGGAGGTCCAGGCATTTCGGCAGAAGTGTGCTAGATCACTACGTGGTCCAGGAAGCTCAGCAAGGCCATGGGGGAAGGTGTGGACCCTTGAGCCAGAGTCTGCCATCCAAAGTCCTGTGCGGGCCAGAAGCAGACCTGCCTCTGTCTCCCTGCCATGGTTAGCGGCTCCCGGGCCTGGTCACTTTCCCCTCCTGTGGTTGGAGGTCTGCCAGCTGTGCTGCTATGGCCTCCGTGCTCTGCAACCTAGATGTGAGGGATGGACTCATCTTCATCCAGGAGTGGCTGCTGGAAAACAGAAAGTTAATCCAAGACCAGTGGAGTCTACGAGTGACCCAGGACCCTGAGAACAAGCAGAAGCCAGGTGTCTTTCTTTGGCTTTGACAGTGCTTTTCTGAGTGCCACTCGGCCCATAGATCAGAACTATAAATTGTGTTCATCAGTGAAATCAAGGCAGAGTGCCGGTCTCTGTCCTCACCTCCATGACGGCTGGGGACACTCTGACTCCCACAAGGATGTGCACCACCTGGGATCCTGCCGAGGAGAGCAGGTCTGACGCAGCTCTGCCCGGGCCACACCCACGAGGATGTGCAGGGCTTGAGCACAAAGCAGGTGCTTAAGAAAGGTAGTTGCCACCCACCCGGCTCTTCGTTTCCCTGGGACCACGCTATGGAGATCGCCCACACGTTTCCAAGTGGGGTCATTTCTGGAGAAGAGCTGCCAGCTCAGGAACACGTGGAACAGTGTGATGTACACTGACACGTACTTCCCTGGGCAGGTGTGGGACAGCGCGCCAGCTGAAGGGGAAGCCCGTTACCATCGGGGAAGTCACCAGCTCCAACGGGACGCAGGCAGGAGCCCGAGAAGGCTCCAGGTTGGCCTTGAGGCTGTGCCTGCGGACAGCGAAGGAAAGTAAAGCAGGAAGCTCCTGGCATGGGACTTTCCTTTGCTGGCGCCAAAGACACGGAGCCCTACTGGCCCAGCCCCAGCACCGCTGTGTGTGCACTGGATTTTTTTGTTTTGTCTTTGTGGCACGGGGGACTGAACCCAAAGCCTTAGCACTGAATTATATCCCTAGCCAGTTTCTTCCTTCTTCCTTTCTTTTTTTAAATTTTGAGACAAGGTCTTACTAAGTTGCCCAGGCTGGGCTTGAACTTGCAGTCCTTCTGCCTCCACCTCCCAAAGTAGAGGGACTGTGCTAAGTTTGCATTATATTTTTAAAATTGTCCCTGTTTCTTTTTCCTGTGGCTGCTGTAATAAATTACCAAAACCTTGTGGTAAAAAAGAGCAGCTCTTTATTCCGTTAGGAGCCTAGAAGAGATATCACCGGACCAAGATGAAGGCGACTCTTGGACACCCTGAAGGCTGGTGTCATCTGGTCTCTCTCTGCCCCATCTGCACAGTGCTTGCTCTTGGGTGGGGCTAATCACCTTCTTTGTTCTTCCTATCAGTAATGTGGGGGAGGGGCTGGGGATATAGCTCAGTGGAATAAGCGCTTGCCTAGCAAGCGCAGGGTCCTGAGTTCGATCCCCAGTACTGCAAAAAAAAAAAAAAAAGTAATGTGGGGGGACACCCAGACAAGCTGGGACCATCTCTGCACCCCCTCAGTCACATCCATAGAGACATTTCTTTTGCCTTTCACCAGGTAAGGTAGCATTCACAGGTATCAGGAATCAAAACATGGTTATGCTCTGGGGGGACCATTTCTGAGCCAATGCGTTATCTGTGCCTCCTCATCCTAGCATATAAGCCCCAAGCAGGGACAAACTTTGTCTTATTACGGTTAAGATCTCATTGGCTATAACTTCCATGCATCAGAGAATTGGTCAGTGTGTGCTGAATGAATGATTGACTGATTGACTGATTGAATGAATGAATCAGAGAATGATTTTATGAGACAAGAGGAAGGGGGTTTGCTATTTAATGGAAACTTACCCAGAATTCTTTGTAAAGATCTGTTTTTTTTGTTTTGTTTTTGTTTTTTTTTCTTTTTGAACTTTTGCTTCAGCTGCTGGGGATTGAGATCAGGGCCTCATGCATGCTAGGCAAGCTCTGCACCGCCGAGCTAGAGCCCCAGCCCCAGGGTTTTTCTGATAATCAGTAGGAAAGAAAAAAATCATCTTCAACTAATGCTGTGAAAAAGTCAAGTTTCCCAGCTTCTGTTTCTCAGTGGCATCTGCCCTGTGCAGCTTGAGGGCTGCTATTGATGAAGAACAAGTTGCAATTTCAGAGCGAGCTTTGGCTTTTCTGCAGAGTGGAAACACAAATGCCTTCACTGAACAGCACAGTCCCTGTTCTTTTACACACCTGAAGTTTGCTGCTAAATGTGCCCCACAGCAGCCAACAACTCCCCGGTAGCTTGGTCTCAGGCAATGTCCTTTTCCTCCCAGAGACTCAGTTTTCTCACCTGCAAAATGGGATTGGAAATGACACACACTTCTTGGGGCTGCAGGAGGGATTTATTCACTTATTTGAGTCCCTTGAGGGTGTTGGCCCTGGGTACACAGTGTGACGAGGACAAGCACAACTCCTTCCAACACAGCAGAGGCATGTGCTGGGCTCACGTGTGGACATCCTGCAGAGCCAGGGACTGGGACAGAAAGTGAATGTGATTTGGGTAGAGGATGTGCTTGCCACCATGGCTCTCACGGTGATAGGTGAACTATTGGAACATGGCGCGTCTTTAATTTTCCCTTTTTTTTTCTTGCTCTATGTCACTAGTTTTAAAACTCTCTGAGTGAAAGGTGCTGGGCCTGCCTTGCTCTAGTAGGTGTTTACCTGAGGAATTCATTCGGTAAGAGAAAACACGACTCTCAGTGGCTCACACCGTGGCTAATTCTCCTTACATATAAGAGCTTCTGATGTAAAAATTAGTTTAGCATCTCCCATAGGCCCATGTGATATTCTGAGTTTGATGTGCTTCACATGCAATACCCTTTAGTCCGGAGACGGCTGTTGTGCTTTAACGGATTGCATCTGCTTTCCAGATTAGATAGAGAGAGGAGAGGTAAAAAGACTTCAAGTAGCCACACCCATACCCATTTTTATCAAGAAAAAAATGCTTTTCTAAGATCTTTTTGAGCATTTGACTGTTTATTTATCATGTCCCTGAATGGGGCCACGAAGTTAACACAGCCAAAAGAAAAGCTGACAGATACAGTATTATTATTATTATTATTATTGTTATTATTATTTTCAAAATCACTAAAAAGAACAAGAAGCACAGGCTCCTCTGTCCACACCATCCACTTGGCTGTTCAAAAGGTTGATCGCAGGGATCATGATTCAACTGTACGGACCCTAAAAAATGATAAACCATACTTGCACAGGAAGCCCCTGGGTGAAGAGGAAGGGGCTCTTGAAAATGAAGGAAAGAAGACTGTAGGATGAATGCAGGAGTCACTGGTGTCCGGATGAACCAAAATCCATTTGTCCAGCTCGTTGGTTTTCCTCCATACTATGTCTTCCCGAGGCCCATAGAAAGAATGTGGGCCCCAGGGCAATGAGGGCCACTGGGCAGAAGCCATGTGTGGGTCAGGTGCTGTTTGATTTTAATCCGGGCATCTTCCTGTTCATGCCGGCTTCTCCTGAAGCGGCCCCCTCTTCAACCCGGACAAGAAGGCCCCCTTTAGTGAATGTAGGGTTCGGAGAATGCCATTGGGCCTGTCCACAAAGAAGCAAAATGCAGGGCTGCCGGGGTCTCTAAAGGGAAAGGAAGCAGCGCTTGGGGTCCTTGTCTTGCTTTCAGTCTTAATTAGTTCTCCTTTGTCCTTGCCCGGCTTCTGGAGTTCATGAGTGTTTTGCCCTTGAGCCCTGAGTCCTTGCAAGAGGCAAGATGGAAGCTGAACTGGATTGAATTGGGGCATCTCTGCCTACCAGCTCCACTCCCCGGCCCTTGGGCATGGATGTTTGGCCAAGACCTTGTCCAGCCGGGGCATCTGGGTCCAGTAGCCTTTTCTCCATGGCCCTGGGTCTAAGTGCCTGGCCACTCATCCAGAAGTGGAAATGGGCAAGTTGTGACCTTGGTCAAGCTAGTGAACTCCTCCGAGCTTCGGGTTTGCTCTGCAATTCAGAGGAGACAGGGAAGCAGAGGCGTGGACTGCAGGACTCAGCCCCTGGGAAGCACTGATCGAAAGAAGCAGGGTTCCTCTCTCTCTCCCTCTCCGTGGTGTTTCAGTATGAGCTGGAATATTGCAACATCGCTTTGAATATTCAACTGGTTGCTTATTCTTCAGGTGTAAATGTTCTTCATGTGCAAAATGGGCTAAGGATAGATCCTTTCCAGGTCATGAAGGTTAGAAATAGGACCACTAGGCAATGGACAGACTGAGCTTCAATCTCCGCTCTGCCTTCCACCAACTGTGTACTTTTGGGAAAGTTGCTTTCCCTGTCTGAGCCCCAGCCTGTTCCTCTGGGAAATGGAGAGATGAACACTGCCTCCCTCCAGGGCAGGGAGCATTAAATGAGTTAACTTCTTTAATTCTCATAATTAATAACAACCTTCTACACAGGTGTGTGCTGCTATAGTCCCTATTATACAAATGAAACTGAGACACAGGAAGGTTGAGCTACCTGCTACAGGTCACCCAGCTAAGAAGTAGTATACCTGGGAGTCCAGCCCCAGAAGTAGTAGACCTGGGACTCCAGCCCCAGAAGTTCAGGGCCAGGAGTACACACTGGGAAGCCCTGCCCCACACTGCAGATGGGGGATGCAGATGCCAAATCCTATGTCACATTTAGCATCCTGATTAGAGAGGGAATGATGGAAGCAAATAGGATTTAAGAAAAGTCCTTGTTCTGACCCCGACAATGCTGAATTCCCCCCCCACAGTTGCTGCTCCAATTCTTCGGGCTAATTTTTCAATGCCAACCAACTCCCTCTGGGCCCCTAACTAGAAAGCCAGCAAGATTCTGCGCGAGAGAACAACTGCTGCCTAAAAGCTCTCGCTCGTTTCCCCGACGCGTCCTGTCGGCACTCAGCGTGCCCGTGACAGCTCCTCCTGGAATATTTTCCAGGTGAGTTCCCAGGCTGCCCGGGCCGACCTCACCTCCCTCTGATCACCCGGTTCGCACGTGGCCTGCTGACAAGGCCTCCTGCTCACTCTGAAGGCCCCCAGCTGACCTCTCCCCACTTTGCCCGATCAAATGCAGGAGAGGGCGCTTAGGAAGGCCCGCCGGAGGGTGTTAAAAGCCGATTTCTCCTTCTCTTAGCAGCGAAAGTTGGAAGGTGGTGACCAGAGGGGAAACATTAAGAGGCTATGTTTTTCCAGGTGCCATTACCACGCAGTGGCCTATTGTAGAGGTGGCTCCGACGGCAGGCAGAAGTCAGCCAGGGCTCTGCACCATCCTCATGCAGCCCTGGATATATTGCTTGAATCTGGCTTTAACACCAGGGCCATGAAAGAACCCAAATGTCTGTGCAAAAATATTCATCCCCGCTCAGCTGGGAAGATTGGAAAGACGCCACACAAGCGCTACCGTCAGGAAGTGGTTCCAATGGCCCCCCAAAACAGGGAGAGGAACAACATCTGCTGAAACAGAGCCAATGGCCAACAACTTGGCAGATGGGGGGTGTTGCTCTGGGGTCTATCCACTGTGTATCTGCTAGAGCAGGGTGTGGCCCAGGGAGATGAAGGAGTTGGGAAGCATAGTTTGATTGCCACTTTGGGCTCATCTGTTTTTAAACCTCTTTGTCACTTTTTTGTTTCTATTCTCTTCTTCTTACTATCATTGCAAACTGCTTTTATTTTCAGAGCCACCTCTGATTGATTGGTTGTGACTAGTTCACATCAGGAAGGGTTTCGGGTCAGGGACGGATTCAGGGTGAAAGAGTGTGGTGATCCATTAGTGATGTCTGCCATGGGTGAAGCCATGGGGAATGACAGCAATGCGCTGCATATTTTCCATCCCAGATATATGCAAAAGGGAAATGGCAAAAGGGGAGAGATGCCAGAAAAAAAGAAAACATCAGTCTAGTATAGTGGCACATGCCGGGAGTCTTAGCACTCTAGAAGGCTAAGGCAGGAAAATCACAAGTTGGAGCCCAGCCTGGGCAACATAGAGACTTAACAAGAACCTGTCTCAAAACAAAAAATACTATAGTAATAAAAGGGGCTGGGGATGTAGCTCAGTGAGAGGACCTTGGGTTCAATTCCAGGTAACAGAAAAAAAAGAAGCCAAACTAGGATGCAATTTGGTTGACTGAAAGTAACTAGTTACTGTATGTTTTAGAACAAGAATTTGAGAAGCACAGCTCCAACCAGAGTGAAACCCTCAGCAATTGCCAAACACCAGGCACACGGTATTCTTATGAGCGCTACATAGTTTCTGCTGCATAGAGATGTCACTGCCATGCTCTCTGACCAGCTGCCCTGGCCACAGCTGATTGTTTAGAGTAGGGACTGGAAACTACAGGCCATGGGCATCTATTTTTAATGAATTAGTCAGGAAGCACAGTTTGAATGCAACTTTGGAGCATGGCCATGTGATTTGGTGAATGTGCCATCTTTGGTCGTTTTGGTGTTGAGGATGGAGTTGAGCTATTGTGAGAGACTGTGTGACACACAGAGCATAAAATTTTCCTACCTGGCCCTTTCTATAAAAGTTTACTGACTTTTACATGAATAATTGCCATTTGCTCTGTGGCTGAAGGAGGAGGACCACCAGTTCGTGCCCAACCTGGGCAACTTAGTGGCTTAGTGAATTTCTCCCCCTCCCCCCTGCCAGTCTCTCTTGGGAAGTGTGAGGAAAACCTTAGATCTCAAACAGAAAGAAGTCACTGTCCAGTTTCCCATGAGGCTTGCTCTACATCCACATCTTGGAAATGCTGGGATACAGGTGAATCTATGGCTACTCAATTACCCCTGTCCCCACATTTCCTTGGCATTCTCTAAAACAAGGGTGGGAGGGCTGGGAGATGTTGCCTGTCTTGCCATCTCTGGTATTAACTGCCTGATCCATTGTCCATAGATGTGAGGCCTTGATAGGATTCTGAAGTAAAGAGTATCAGGATAGATTAGTCATTATCTGCCATGGCATAGGACAGATTATAATGTGTCGTATCATTTGATAGTTTGAGTGTAAGTTAATGCCTTGTGTCTCTTCCTTGTAACAGAAAAAAATGTCTAACCAATATGTACAAACTATGACCACTTCTCCCATCTCCTTTACTAGTTAGAGTTAGAAATATACCATTGTGTTGTTGACAGAACTTGTATCTTCACGCAACTTTCCCCTAAAGGTTTCCCATACAATTTTTATTGTGGACTACAGAGGTCCTACCTGGATGAAATAAAATGATGGTCCACAAGAAACTCACCTTACCATCTGTTTCCAAGTTCTAATCTTAACCCCTGCCTGCTTTCTTTCTGGTCTCTGGCCACCTCCAAACTCACCTGACTATCCAAGTGTCCCCCAATGCCCAGCAATGACACCCTCTCCAACACACAGCTTACAGAGAAACTGTACCAATGCCACATTGTACTGCTGGTGCAAAATCATTCAAGCCTCCCAGGGTATCCCTGACCTCTGGCTTCTAATCAGGTCATGTTCACCAGTGTCTCCACCAGTATGCGGCCTTTGGTGTCCATGTGTGGCATTGCAAATCCTCAGCATTAGCTGCCATCATTTTCTCATGAATACTCGGGGGACCAAATGTCTCACTGGCTAGCCTTGTTCATGAGCATCTTCTTTCTGTGTGTCCTCTGTTTTTTACCCCCTAAAGCAGACCTGTCAGAGCCCAGGTATCATCCAAGTCACCATGACCAGGCCTGCTTCTGGTTCTCCTCAATTCTCCCCCTGCATGGAGAGAAGCCAAAGTGTCTCCGAGAAAGCTGTCCAGAAGACTGGTTCCATAAAAGGGTTTGAGCTAGACAGAGGTGAGCAGCAAGCTGGATTTCCACTCCATATCTGCTAAGAGAAGTGAATGAAATACTCCATGCCCTAGCCTCCCATGCAGGCTGTGGAATATTAACATGATAATTGCTCACCTAAAGATTCTCACAGGTAAATTCATTTCCTGGGGTTGTTGAAGGAAATGACCACACACTGGGTAACTTAGAGCAACAGAAATGTGTTGTCCCACAGTTCTCAGGTTCCTCTCCTGAGGCCGAGGGACAATCTCTTCCATGCTTCTGTCCTCCATTCTGCTGGAGGCCAGCAGTCCTTGTCCTTGGTACAAGGAGACATCACTCTGATCTCAGCCCCCATTTTCACATAACCTTCTTCTCTATGTGTCCCTTCGGAGCACTCCTGTCCTTTAGGCCCAACACGGGTAATCAAGGCTGTTGTTATCCTGAGATCCTCAGTTTAATTCTATACACCAAGACCCTCCTTCCCCACGTGGTCCTGTTCACAGGTCCCAGAGGTTAGGGTGTGGGCATGTGTGTTTGGGTGGGGAGACATGGCCTAGCACATTACTTAGGATAAAATAAATGCTTTGCTCTGAGAAATAGCTTTTCTTATCATCTTTCTTGAAGGGTCAGAGAGAGGTAGGCTGTAGATGGGAAAACAAATATGTCTGGTCCTCTTTAACCCCTGCACCTCACTGCGTCTTTGTTTGTAATCCACTAAAGTTGAATGAGACAGAAGTTGTGTGCAAGTGGTTTTGTGGTAGTGGGGGTGGAGGGGTCAGGGAAGCCAAAGTGACTTGGTGCCAGGGAACAGACAGAGCGAGGCAAGAAATAAGGAAGAGCCCCACAGAGCGCCTTGCAGAAGTAGCCGCTGGAGAAGATTGGACCCATTCTGCTGGGGCCGCGGGCGCCTACAGGACGAATGCCAGAAGCGCCCCTCCAGTGAGTGGAGCCGGGACACTGAGGTGAAGGGGAGGTGCCCCCCCCCCCGGCTTTTGGCTCCCCAGAGGGGTGGCGCCTGCTTGGACGGCATGCCGCCACCCCCTTCGCTGTGATTTCACTAATCGTGACTCCAGTTCTCTTGTCAGCGGTGGTCAGGAAACAGCAAATGAAAACTTTCAGAAAGAAACAGCTCACGAGTTTTATAGTGCACACTGTTCTAAGCAGCACAGTGAAATCCCACCCATCCCACCCTGTCCTTAGTCACTTAGTACCTGGCCTAGTTGTCACTCAGATCCATTGACTCAGTGTCCCAGTGCTGGTCAGAAAGTAGTCCTTAGTTGAATTCGTAGTGGTTCCGAGGAGCAAGGGTAGTGATGCTGGTGATTTTATGATAATAGACCCTTCTCCCTTTTCAGTTTTATTATTGGGCATTATTAATCTCCTACTGTGTCTAATTTATAAATTAAATTTTTTCGTACATAAGCAAGTGGAGGGAAATATTGCCTGCAGTATGCAGGACTCTCTGAGGTTTCGCCATCCACGGAGGTCCTGGAACCACCGGCATGGGATCTCCGCACTGCAGCTGCGCTGAGCTCAGAGGGGCACCAGGGACATGATGTGGACACTCAGTGCTGCTTCACTGCTCAGCAGAAGCCCATGTGAAATGCCTGCCATGGTGGACTGACTTCTTCCATGAGGTTCAAAGCTGCATTGTGTCCCTTCCTCCCCCAAGACAGGCTGAGGTTCTGACCCACGTACCTGTGAATGTGACTTATTTGAAAACAAGATCTTTCCAGGTGGAGTCAAGTAAGATGAGCCAATTAACGTGGGCCCATCCCATGTTAGGGCATGATGGGAATTCACGCACGAGGAGGAGAAAGGGAGGGACTGATACAGAGGGGAGACCACGTGAAGATAACAGGAGAGAGCCCATGGGCGATGGTGGGGACAGGGACTGGAGTGATGTATCGACACACCCACACATGCCAGGGAAGGCCAAGAATTGCCAGCAGCCAGTAGATGCTAAGAGAAAGACAGGAAACACATGAATAAGTATGTTCATAGATTCATCCCAACAATGCTTGAGTGTGTTTCATGAAATGGGAAGACCTCACGGGCTCACTTTACCATCCTCTGACTCCCTTTGTAGTTCAGAGGAAACCCTACTGCCCACAGGTATGGTAAGGGGAGAGCTGGATGGGAAACATGCTCCTCTCCAAATCGGCATGCAGCTCACCCAAGCCCACCTTCCTGCATCCCAGCCCTGTCCCTAGGGCAGCGAGGCTCCTGGCTGCCTGAGCAGGCTGCATTGACCCACCCAGACACCCCTGTGAATGCCTGAAGGTGTTGCCTGCCAGGAGCTGGGACAGTGCTTGCAACTCAACAAGCCTTATGCTTCCTGGCTTCCCCTTCTGCATGACAGCAGACCACACGAAGGTCCTCTAGCCTTCACAATTTTACCTAGGATCTGGGTAATAAATTTCCACCAAAGCTAAGGGACCAGTGGACCAAAGCAAGAATCCAGCACCTCTAGATGGAGATCCCTTCTGCCTCGTCTCCAGCTGTGTTTTCCATCGTTCCTCCTGATATGCCAGGTGGACCCAAGGCAGCTGATACCTTACTCAGTGTTAAAACTCACAGAAGCAGGAGATCACAAAGAACAGGGGAGGAAAAGGGAACAAAGAGGGCAAAAGAAAGACACCTTGATGAAATCTCCCTTCATCTCCTGGGTTTGTTGAAATGTAAAGAACTGCATGTTCCTGGAGTTTTTGATAGACTGCTGGTCTACCACATCATAGTCAAGTGCAGTAGACACATCATATCATGGTTCCATCCCGATTTGGTTGTTTGAGTTGTTGTGGTTAAGAGAGGTGCCTTGCATAGAGGAACCCACAGGGAAGCCCTATGAGGTTGCATCCAATCCCTCCCTCTTGCAGGAGGGACCACTTCCGACACCATCAGAAAACTTACCGCACTTGGCATCTCACTCCAAAGACTCTGCCCACTTTCCTCCAGCAGAGAAGACTTACTTCCCGAAGAAGGAAGAAGGGACGGATGTGAGAATAGACTGCATGCCTTCTCCACTCATCCTCCAAACACACAGTAGCCAACTTTTGAGTAGAGTTGGATTGTATACTTTTAGACCTGTGGAACTGCTGGTCTCTGTCACAACCACTGCAGTCAGTCACTGACGTAGGAAAGTAGCCACGGATGATACATAAATAGATGGAAGTGGCCCTGTTGCCAATAAAACTATTTACAAAAACAAGAGGCTGGCTATGATCTTGCTTAGCATTCATGCAACTGGCATGTCCTCAGGCCCTCCCGTGTGCCAGGGGGAGGACACACCCAAGTGAGGTTCCATCCACGATGGAGATAGGCATCCTTGTCCGTCTTTAACTCTTTGCCCTACGGGAGTCTCTTCCCCAAACACCCAAGCCAGTGGAGATGAACCTAGAGGCAACTCAGGAAACAGCCCCCCCAGTCTCATCCTTGCTGATCCTGTGTTTGTCGTTGGAGGCTGTCTGAGCCCCTTGTCTGTGCGTGTGACCAGGCCCAGAGGGCTGGAGAGAGGCAGAGACTGCGAAGGCCCTGGCTGACCAACAAAAGCCGCCTTTCATCCGATCTAGCGGAAGAGGAGTCCCTTCCTCTTGCCTGCGTTTATGAAAGCTGACAGCGCAGGCGAGAAAACAGCCACCTCTTTCTGCGCGCTAGAAAACCATTACAATCAATTTGGGCAGCGCAGGGCTCAGACAGACTCAGCGACGACTGGATTCTGTTACCCGGGTGGGGGAGCGAGAGGGGGCCGGGCGGGGCGGGGGCGCAGGGGCCCTTCTGGGAGGCTGGGGCGCTCGGCCTTCCGCGGATGGGCCCCATTAAGGCTGCAGGCTGGCGCCACTGCCGCGGGGGTCGCTACCCAACGAGAGTGTCATCCAGCTGGAAGACGGGGCTCCCGGTGTTAGCTTAACTCCTGCGGTCGCGCAGACTAATTGCTCACGGTGGAAACACGCCTCAAAGTGCTTTGGCCTCGTCAATAATAGGGTATTAGCTGCCTTCCACTCCGCAGCGCATTGATCTGTTTCCTCCTCGGCTCCTCCTGGCTCCGCTCCCTGACATTCACCCTCACAGACACTCACCCCCACCCGCGCAGCCCGGCTCCCCACTCTGATGATTTCTTCCCCTCCTTTTTTTAGTGTTTTCTAAGCGCGTGTTTAGCAGGAATGGTGCCTAAGTGCTAATTGTTACACCGCAGATTGATTGGCGACGAGGTGGCTTGCCAAGTTCCTCCGGTCTCCTGGGGGGCGGGGCGCGGCTCTAGGTGCGGCGGGGGAGGGGAGGCAGGGAATCCTGGTGCTTCCAGCTGAGCCGTCTCACCTCTCCGTCTGGGCTGGAAACTCGTGGGCACACCGTCGGTCGGGGAGGTGGGGACGGCAGCTTCTATTGATGTTTTATTATTGTATTTTATTCACCGTTTCTGCTGAGGGGGTGGGTAGCAAGGATTTCTCTGCAGGTGCAAGAGAAACTGCTGCTCCCGGATGCAGCTGATGCCATGGTGTGGGAGGAAGAAGAGGGGAGGCCCTTGCAGCCCTGGGAAGGGGGCATCGCTTCAGCCACCAAAACCTTTCTACAGCCTTAAGCCCACCCTGGGGGAGAGCCCCCCCACCCCGCCCCTTGTGTGCTCCTCCAGCAGGTACGGTGCCACTTACATCGGTGACATTGGTGACATTTAGTCACCTTTCTCTGTGCACTACCGGCAGAATCTCTCCAAAAGGCAATACCAGGTTCCTCCTTAGAAAGGGTAGGGCCTTGGTTAAAGTTCCCAAAACACTGTCGCCTGTTAGGTGAGCCTGAGGTTCTGGGTGTGAGCCTACTTAGATGGAGACAGCCCAGAAATGAATACTTCAACAGTGAAATTCAACAGCAGGGAGAGGACGGTTTCCATTTCTTTGCTGCACTGTGGACTGAACCCAGGGCCTTCTCAATGAACCTCACCCTCAGCCCTTTTTTATTTTTATTTTTTTTTATTTTGAGACAGGGTCTCTTAGAGTCACTAAATTGATCAGTCTGAATTCAAACCTACAACCCTCCCGCTTCAACCTCCTGAAGAGCTGGGATAAACTGAACCACCATGCCCAGCTAGGAAAAGCAGTTTCTCATCCACATCTACTCCCTCATCTTCCATGTAGGAAGTGGGGGACACAAGAAACACACGCGGCCAGGGTCTCTCAGAAGTTCCATAGAGGGCCACCTCGAATCAGGTGGCATCAGACAAAACAATCTCTCAGTGCCTCTGTTCGTAAAACAGGAACAATAACAAAGTCTGATCCAGAGCAAAATGAAAGGGCATCTGGAGAAGAAGAAAAAAAAATACTCCAGAATCACTGGCTGTTGTAATTCTGCGTTGCAGTCTTTGTTCTTGAATATTCCTCATTGCATGTTCTAGCTGCTCAAGGTTTATTTCATGACACAACCTTGGTTTACCTAGCGGTTTTTTAGAAGTACAGAGTCTCAGGCCCTCCTGCAGACCTTCATGGGAATCCCTGTTGTCCTGTGACCTCCCTGAAGTCTGAGAAGCTCTGGCTTGTATCCCCCTCTCCCACTCCCAATATGGAAAATGCGCAGCTCATACTCATATTTCTGGACGAGGACAAGCATAATTTTTTGTCACCACCCTACAGGGGGACAGCTCACTGTCTATAGAGTGGACATGACCATTGCAGTTTTAGCCTTTGGCTGACCCAGAACTATGGGCTTTAAGGCCTGGTCTTGCAGCTTTCCTTGGGGATAAACATCCTCGAAGTTGTACTTGCTTCCTTGGAAATAACAGCACTCAACAATTCTTCCCTGCAGATGACCAGCAAGATCATAGTTTAACTACAGCCTTCACTAACTGATGCAGTATCCAGGCAAGCGGCAGGATAGGGTAGTTTCGGAAGAGCCTTAGGTCTAAATGTAGAGATTAGCTTGTGGAACACAGGCTCCGGAATCCACCTCTATCCATCCTATGCCTGCCCCAAGGCCTTTGTACACGCACCTCTGTCTGTTTGGAAGTTTTTGGTCTCTGGTTGTCTCCTCGTCACTCAAATCTAAACCAAATATCACCTCCACAGGGCCACCGTCCTCCCTGACCTCCTTTAACAGTGACCTTCTACCTTATCACCCCCCTTCTTCAGCACTCACTCATGCAGGGAATTGTTTCATTCATTGTTTATCCACACCCACCATCCATCGAAGAGAACATGGCTCCCTGAGGACAGTGGCTAAGCCAGTGTCTCTGCTGTACTCCCAGTGCCGGAAGCACAGGCAAGCACACAGTAGGTGCTCCCGGAATAAGGATTAACTTTTTCCAGGATCTCATCCGTAAATGAAAATGAACTAGTGCCTTCTGCTGAGGTTGGAAGGGAGATGATTATAGAGTTACTGAATCAAGAACTTCTCACCCAATTAGTGCTCCGTAAGTTGAAGTGGTTACACATAGCACCATGCACGCTATAATTTAATATGGAAAAATCCCAGACAGATGGATCTTCCCCCACCTCTACCTTTACACCAGTACGACCGCTGCCACCACTGGTCCGACTGATCCTAACCATTGACAAGACAGTCACCAGCGGGGGAGTCCAGGTACACCTCAGACCAGGGTTTTGGTTTTCTTGTGAGCTTGTGGGGAGTGGAGCAAGCTGAGAGCCAACACACGGAGCTGTGAACTGCAGAGTCTAGTGTTAAATAGATGGTGGAGGGCAGACTGTCTTCCAGCTGGCCATCTCTGGGCAGCCTTCAGCACCCGATGGGCCTCAGGGTCCTCATCACGAAATCGGGAGTCAGAGTGTATAGAGTTGTAATGGAAATAAAGTGAGACAGATAATGTGTGTGGAAGCAGCTGGCCTGGGATAGAAACACCCTTGAGCAAAAGTTGCCTGTTCTAGTTTGTCCTCTCTACAGCCCTGGAGTTGGTAGCATTTACCTGATTTTGCCTCTGAGCAAACGAATAAAGCTCAGAGAGGTGTAAGAGCCTGCCCAAACTCCCGTCTTCCTCTTGATCCTGCGTGCACAGATGTACTGTTCCTAGCTGGGGAAGTAAAATGCAGATTCATGTTTCTTTCTCCTCCTCCTCCCCCTCTTCTTCAAAGTTACATTGTAACTTCTTTCTTGCGAAGGGAAAACTCACATTTTCTGAATTCAAATCTTCGAGAAAACGCAGCAAAACTTCAATCCCTGTCTGGTCCTCACCCCATGTCCTCAGTCTACTGACATGACATCAGTGAGCACCGCCGAGAATCCTAGGAGTCCTTGTAAAGCCTATAAGCAAATCATGGAAATGCCACCCGTGTCTGGCAATGATGAAGGGTGTAGCTCATGCTCCTCCTTCCTTCTAGGCTCAGAGATGCTCACGCAGGCTGGCACTGCTCTCTTCAGTGCCGCTTGGTCGCACAGACTCACACCTGCAGAGCCACAGGTGACGACGGGGAGAAGAGGAGGGGAAGATGATGATGGCCGTGGTGATGGTACATACTATTTTTGTCTGTCTGCTGTACGTCAGACCCTCTAACATCCTAGATGCTTTGCTCCTTTCAATCTGAAGAAGAGCATAGTATATCTATGTCCCTTCTACAAAGGAGGAAGCCAAAAATGCCAGGAAGGCAAGTCACTTCTGTGAGGCCACACACTTGGTTACCTGGTCAGCTCTACCATGAAGCCAGTCCTGGGTAACATCATGTTGCAATGGTGACCTCTAACCGTGTCGAGGGAAAACCTGAGAAGAGTGCCAGGGATGCCTCAGGCCCCAAGAAAGCCTGTTTGGAAATCACTCAACTCCATCCTGTCTATATCTAAAAATCCGAGGGTTTAGGTTGTTGGATGTTTGAGCCCCATAATCTCCCCTGTGTTTACTGTAAAATCGGAAAAAGAGAAAATGAATAGGTTAAGGAAGAGACAGTGACATGAGGCCCATTGATATTTCTTTTCCGGTGCTCCTTTGGCCCTTGTATATCCAGTGCCCTCCTCCCGTAAGAGGGTGTATCTCGGTTATGATTCCCGGGTTCATATCCCAGCCCAACCATGTTACTTTCCATGTGGCTTTGCACACGCATGTTGGTGCCTCTTCATCTCAGCTCCTTCCCCTGACAAGTGAAGAGGATAACAGTACCCACCACACAGAGTTTCACTGGGTTAAACGGGAGCATCCATTTCATCATTGGAACATAGCGTAGTAAGTACTAAAAACTATTTAGTGATGAGTGATTTTACTTTTATTCTATGGTTATCAAGATGGAAAACAATGTTTCTCCACTTCTCTTTAGTAGCCAAGATGTGTAATTATACCTGGAGTTTTAGGGGCACACGGTTCTGTCTGGGGTGAGCGTCCCCAGAAGCCCTGAGCCGGAGCCCAACACCGTTAGGACTGTGCGGTGGGAGGGATCAGCTCTTGCCATCTTTCAAATAAAGCTGTTTGTCTAATACAAAATTTTACTTAGCAGATCAACACTTACTTTTCTAAATCAGCCCTTAAACAGAGACCCCTATAAAAGCAGGTGAGATGAACAGCTCCTTCATAGCCCCTCCCTCAGCAACCCCTTGGCACAAACCATAGAGCCTTTGGATTCTGGCAAAACCCGTTCAAAAACCAATAAACTACTCAGTTTTATATGTGCTGTCTTCAAGGTCAAATCTTCTCCCTCTTCACTACCTGCTCCCTGAAGATCCTGGCAGGAAGAACCTTCTGCGTCCCAAAATCATGTTGTTGTTTTGACTGCTTCCTTCTGTTTCTGGAGCTATCGAGTAGAATTTTATAAGGCACAATTAGGCAAACATTATTATACAACTAATTGAATAAATAAATGCAGGGGAGTGGAGGGTGAATGCACGGACATATGGATGAGTGGATGGAAATGAATGGACGGGTGGGTAGGTGATGAATGGGGGTACGGATGAATGTCTCGATGGAGAGTAGATGGGCGGATGGACAGGGGGTGGATGGTTGAATGGACAGAAGGATGGATGACTGGGTGAGTGGATGGTAGATGGGTAGAAGTTTGGTGAACGTATATACGGAAGCTGGATGGATGGACAGATAGATGATAAGTGCATGATGGGCCAGTGGATGAATGGGCAAGAATTAGATGAATGGTCTGATGAATGGACGGATGCCCATTTGGCTCAGCAAAGTGATAGAGTGTAACAGGGTAAACTGTCCCTCCAAGCACTGGACATGGATAGTGTACCTTGTGGAGGGGCCACAGAACCCAGCTGAGAGGAAATGAGTGACAGGAGAGAGATGAAGTAGTGACCGTGAGGCTCTGCGCCGGCGCTACCTCACGCTGTCTTGCTTACTCTGCACCACTGCTCCAGACGGCAGGAGGGCTCATTCCCCTCGGTAGAGCAGGAAGGGAATGTTCAGGAAAACCCAAGAAGCTGCCCATGGCTGCACAGCTACTAGAGGACAGGTCAGCCCTTGTGTGTGACACCATCGTGCCTTCCACCTGCAGGGAATCACCCAGCAATGTAAAAGAAGGTTATTCAAAGAAACACAGGTAAGTGAAGGAAAAAAGAGAGGAGAAAAAAGAGAAGAGAGAAAGCTCAGGACTTGGAGTAATATTTACGGGTGCTCGCTGGATGCAGGACCTTGGACGTCACATATGCTCTCCAGCCAACCTGACACTGAGCCGGAAAGGCTGAGACTTTTAACTTTGTCTTCAAAAAGAAAACTGAGGCTCAGACAGGCTGAAGAATTCTCCCAGTCTATGTCCTGTAGCCCAGGGGGCAGTGCTGAAACCTGAACCCTGGTCAAACAGCCTTGTAGATCTGTCCTGTTGCTGCCAATTTAAAATTTTTCTTTTAAAAAGTGGTAGGCGTGCAGGGGCGGGGGGCGGGGGGGCTGGGGGATATATTCACGCAACCAAATAAGGGAGATACAGAGGGAAAGGAACATGGAGACTAGAAGGAAGAGGGAGGAAACAAAACACTGAGAGAAATAAAGGAAAGAAAAAGCAAAAGAAAACAAAGGGCCCTTTTCTTTATCTGCTGTCCGGGGAAACCGCAGCACAAATTGCAGAGGACGGCTTCCCCGCGCACAAAGTGCCTTTTAGCTCCCGCGCCTGCCTCTGAGGGCCCAGCCGAGAGACGGCTGGCGTCGGCTGCAGAGTCTGAGGGCGCTGGCGGGAGGATCCTAAGGAAAAGCTCAGTGTCTGGGGTCATCGGATTAGAGGAGGCAGAAAGGCTGCGAATGGAGGAGACGGGGAAGGGGAGGGAGGGAGCTGAGAGGGGGGCCGCTGATCCCTGACCTTCTGCCTGCTCTAACCCGATATAACAAATAGTCCTGCAAAACAAAATAGTATTAACCCTTGGAGCCAGGTCAGCCCTTCCGTGCCTGCCTGGAACTGTTAGACTCTGTGTCCCAGCGGATTTAACTCTTTCTTGGGACCCCGGGATGGAGGCTGTTTTACAACCTTACTCTTGAACGTGTTCAGGTTCCACCGAGGTCGAGGTCGGTGTCCGGGGGAGGGTGCACTGTGGCCACAGAGAGGGTGTCTGCTGCCCATCAGAAAATGGGCAGGCTCTTCCATAGAGAAGAAATGAGCTCTAAATTTTTCAGCAAGTCTGAGATTGTATTCTGACTTGATTCTGTTAAAACACAGTTCCTTCTATTCCTCCTCCCCAAGCCTAGTGGTGGATTTGGTATAAAACCGTGCTACAGGAAGCATGGTTCATGGACTGTAAATATCAGCACTCCCTGGGACCTTGCTAGAAATGCAGATTCTCAGGCCCCTGCTTCTGATATGTTGAACAAGGGTCTGCAGCCTAACAACACACCACTACAACTTGATAAGCACCCACAAACCCATTGCCCAGCTCAAAAATGTCTTTCTTCCTTAGAGCACCCATCTTAAGCAGAAAATGGACATGCACTTCAAATTCAATGGCGTTCTATCCCAGCCAAATAGCAGCTTTGGGTTTTTAGGGGAAGGTCAAAGTTACCACATTCCGTAGCTGAATATCATTACCAGAGTGCGTGTTCAAATAGATGGTTCTGTGCAGAGTAGATGGGATTGTTTTGCCAGTTCAGCATCCCTTTTCCTACTATTCTGCTAGAAAAAAGTGGCTATTTTCCTTATGGCTACTCTTTGGAGTGCTGATGAGGCTGTTGCCATTCCTGGCTCGTGATTGGAGAATGATTCAAGCCAGACCAATGGGAGTCCTTCCCTGGGATTTTGTACGCATGTTACCAGGTAGGCTGAGATGTGGGAGGCCTGGCATCAATGGCAGCCTCTGTGCTCTCTTTCCAGCTTGAGGCCCTTCAAGGGGCAGAATGCTCATCCTCTGATGGACAGTACAGGGCAGGCTTGGAGAGAAGCCGCACCTAGAGTTTAGGATAGAAAGAGGGGGCAAAGGACCCTCCCCAACACACACATATACAAAGGGAAGGGAAGGGGAATTTGTTCTGTCTTCTGAGTCTTTGCAGCTTTGGAGGCTAACCTGACCTCTGGACTCCGGGCTATGTGTCTATAAATCACTTTTGGGCCCCAGGTCAACTTGAAGGAGTTTTGTCCTTTGCCGAATCTGAAATAATCTAGATTCTGGGCTATCAGCTCACTCTGGTCTTGAATTTTCCAGACTCAGGTACCTCATTCAAGTTGCTTTCAGGTGTGTCACAATTTTCCCTTGTCCTGGGCCATACTGAGTGGTTGACTTATTGCTTAAAGCATCCTCCACATTCCAGGGCCAGGGAAGGACTCTGATTGCACATTTCCTCCTTAGGGAGATTTTCCCTGACTCCCAACCTCCAGATGGCCTGAGGGCCACTATTGGTAACACCCAGAAGACCTGAAAACCTGTCCCTGCAGAACTATAGGCTTCCTGATGGTGCTGCTCATGGATATCCCAGCCACCTTCAAATACTCAGGATTCAGCCCAGAACAGACACCCACAACCACTTACTGACTTGATACATTCTAAATGTATAGAGTCAGCTAGGTCAGCAAGGAGAGAGATGCCAGAGAGATGGAAGCAGGACACAAAAATCTCTGCTAAACTCTCATTTCTGGGCAGAAGTAATAAGCAAAATATTTAATGACCAATATTGCATGGAAACAAGTGAATTGGAACCAAATCTAGCCATGTACAACCAGCCTACCCCCAAAATAATCTCTCTGGAAATGCTTCTTCCTCATGGCTTCCAATATGGTGGTCTTAGGATGCTAATAGGAATTTTGGAACCTGAGCGCCTCCTAGACATTGTGTTGAGACGTCCTCCTACTAAAGCCTGCTCTTCCTGCCACATGTCCACGCTCCTCATGGGGCTCCCAACTGCAGACAACAGTTCACCTCAGGGATCCCACTCTTCTTTTAGACCCTTTTCTTCTCCATCAACCTTTCTCATTTCCTCTCTGTCCACCTTCCATTCTCCTTTTATACTTCTCTCTGATTCTTCCTTTCTGAACATGGATTAAACCCTCTTAGAGTCTCACATTAAAAACCCTGCCCATCTCCAACCCTAAAGCAGCCAAAAAGACTACTAATGCTGGTAGAGATGAGGACTAGGAGAGTTTTTGTAAGCTCTTGCTGTGTGTTGGGCACTACCCTCATGGATTCTCATAGATGATCTCATTTGCCCCAAAACTGACGGTAGCAAGTAGTACCATGCCTTCTTTCATAGACAGTTATTTATCAGATGCCTGCCATGGGCCAAGAGTTGATCATGTTGGAGATTAGTTATACACAGCTGCACGAAAGATAACCCCAAGAATTAGTAGCTTAAAACGGTTTCCCTTTTTGATCGCACACAATCTGTGTGGACCAGGAGCTCAGGAGTGGCTGAGCTGAGTGGGTGCAGCTCAGGGTCTCCCAGGAGGTAGCAGGCAAAGTGTCAGCAAGGGCTGCTCTCACCTGAAAGTTCAACTGCCGCTACAGGACTGGCTTCCCAGGTGATTTACTCCCAGGGTTGGCAAACCGGTACTGGCTGGGGGCAGAAAGCCTCAGTTGCCTGGAAGCTGACCTGACCATAGGCCTGCTTGAATGTCTCCATGCCACAGCAGCTGACTTTCCCAGAGTAACTGACCCAAGGGTGAGCAAGGTCAAAGCCAGGTTTTATGACCCAGTGCCACTTGTTACCACCACACTTCTACACTATCTGGCTCAGCCCTGTTCTGTGTAGGAGGGGCCTACACAAGGGCATGCATATCAGAAGATGGGCCCGTTGTGGGACATTTTAGAGGGCAGGGACCATAGTCAGTGAACACAAAACCATAGACATGACTGCTCTGGTGCTATGATCTGTTGGCCCATCATGCCATTCTAACATTAAGGAAAATGAAGCCCAGAGAAAATAAGTGATTCAAGGTCCTTACTCAGAACAGTTAAGACTGAGAGGTGAACCTGATCCTAATCCTACCCCATCAGGCTTCCCCCATCTTCCCTACGGTGAGGTAGCTGGGATCCCAGAGTGGACCAGGCTGCTGAGATCTCAGCTTGGCAGCATCTGGCACCCAAGGCTCGGCCCACGTCCAGCCCCCTCTCTGCTCCTACCTTCTCTGTGGATCATTGATTCCCAGCGCCCTGCTATAAATATCCACTTAGTGAAATGCCTTGCTCCTCGGCACCACCTCCTACCAGCCGCCTGCCTGCACCCTGCTTGGATGTTGCCAACTCACAATCAGTCTGCAGTCTGAATCTGCTCTGCGCTCCCAGCACCAACTGACTGCCCAAGCTGGTCTGCTGGCACACATTGGCATGCCCCCAAGATCGTGGAAGTCAATGGTACAGTAGTTGGTTGTTAGAAACACTAATTGGCATTAAATAGGTGATGTTATCTGATAACTTACAGGCTGCTGCAATTCTGTATTTTCCTCTTTTCTTCTTCATCTTTTGTAATGCCTGGGAGTCCTCACGGAGGTGAAGAGTCTCCCTCATGTGGGCCAGGACAGCCTAGAGCAAGAGGACAAGGACACATGGATTGGAGGCACTGACTCCCACAGGAACCACCGAGAGGCCTAGACTAATGGTCGACCAGCGCGAAGAACAGTGCTAGGGCTGGACTCGACCTCCTTAAGAGAGTCTCTCATTGAAGGAGAATGTCAGAGAGGGAAAGATGGGAGTTCTCTCTTGACTACAATTTAGGATTCTGACTAGGTTTGCTCCCTGCAGCTAAGGCAACACTGAGGAAAAAAAGCAACAATAACAACAACAGAAAAAGACACTTACTTCTTCATCACTGTCTTGTTTAGAGATGTTTTTATCACCAAGGCTTCCTCTGTTTGATCACTAGTAATGACAAAAGTAATCTCTGATTAATAACAATGAAAAGCAGTTAAGCCTGGCACAGTGGAGCGCACCTGTCATCCCAGCACTCTGGGAGGCTGAGGCAGGAGGATCACAAGTTCAAGCCCAGCCTGGACAACTTAGCAACTTATGAGAGACTCTGTCTCAGGAAAAAAATAAAGTAAAATAAAAAGGGGCAGATGATGTAGCTCAGTCCAAAGGGCCTGGGTTCAATCCCTAGTTCTGAGAAAAAAAAAAAAAAAAGAAAAGAGGACAACCCTGTCCCTTAGCTGTTGGACCCAAGACCTGCTCCACAAGGAAGATGAGCATGTGACTCCCCAAGCCCGTCTCTGTCCTTGGCCCCCGACTCAGCCAGGTGGAAGACTGGCATTCCGGTGCCCTGACACCAGCTGAGGTGGCTTCCAGAGAAGACAGGCACTGGGGTATTTTAAAAGAAACCTAGCTGGAGTTTGAGAAGAAAACCTCGATCCGTGGGTCCTGGTGCTCTGCTCACAGCATCCAGAACCCATCAGTGGGTTCCAGGATAGAGGCAAAATTACAAGAGGCAGAGTGGGGATTGCAGCAGAGGGCAGAATCCTTGGAGAAGCACCAGTGGCACCTGGGTGGTGGTATAATGCACTTATCCTATGCCAAGCACTGTGTGTGTCCCTCTCTGGCACTCTCAGCAATACCAAAAGGTAGTCTCAGAAAATTCTAGACCTGTGGTTTCAAATTGATGTCACCAAGGGCTGGGTAAGGGAATGGACATGGGGTTGAGGCAGTGCCAGGCCAACAGATCCTCTAACCACCCTTCAGTCTGGGTAACACTGACCTGTTTTTGGACAAGTTTTCAGAGCTAAAATTTTTAAAGTTAGAAAGCTTACTCAGTAAGACCATAAACCAACACCTCCAGCCTAGGACAAGGAGCAGCTGTCTTGCTCAGTTCAGGTGAGCAGTGTCCAATAAATAATAAACTCATGCAGGGTCAAGTCACCCAGAGATGCCAGGTCTTTTATAGGTGGTGTTCCAGCTGCCAGTGACCCAGAAGCCACCTCTTAAAGTCTTGCTTTGCAAATCTGAAGCTCAGAGAAATGGGCTTCTCACTCAAGCTCACAGAGTTAGCAAGAAGCATTGTCAAGTTTGGTACCTAAAAAGTCTGCCAGTGGCCATGGCTAAATCATTGTCCCTGCACCCCGTATCCACACCCCAACCCTGGCATCCTGGGAGTATGGCAGGTTACACGGCAAAAGAGATGCAATTAAACTAAGGCTCTTGAGATGGACAAATGACCCTAGAGTGTCCCAAAGTAATCACAAAGTCCTTAAAAGAGTCCGAGGAGGAGGTGGAACACTGGAACCTTGGCCAGGGAGAGACTGGAAGATGCTACACTGCTGCCCTTGAAGCTGGAGGAAATAGTGACAAGCCAAGGAATGCAGGAAGCATCTAGAAGCTGGAAAAGCAAGGAGCAGGTGCCCCCACCTTCTATGCACAATTAGATTTTCACCTCACAAGCCCCATTTTGGACAACTGATCCCCACAACTGGAAGGTCATCAGCGGGCATTGTTTTAAGCCACTGAGCTCATAGCTGCCAATAGCAACCTCAGGAAACCAACACACCTGGCCAGATCCTTGAGGACCCAACTTCTGATGCTCTCTGCTTGCTTTGCATGGTGGCCCAGTGGTTTTTAAGCACAACAAGTTTCTTTTGTCACTTCCAGCCAGTGGGAGATTCTAGAAGGCCTCTTCCACCCAGTCTTCTCTGTTAGGGAGCAGCCGCAGCTGCGGTTCTGGATGCAGGAACAGCCAGGATATAAAGGGCCACAAATCTGTATTTCAGTGAGGCTTCTTGCATCTCCAAAAGGTCAGCATCCAAAGGGTAGATGGCAGTAAGATTCCCACGATGTCACTGCAAGCTCCCTGGGGTCACTGATGCTGCCTGGGGCCTGCACCACCTCCTCAGAGGCTTCAGGCTGACAGGCGCCAAGCCACCCCGTCAGCAGGCTCCCCTGAGGCAGGGAGCATGGCATCAGGCCTCGATGCGGTGGCTCTCAGGGAGTCAGAGCACTTTTTAGGGGATGAGGGCCGGCACCATGAGGACAGAGGGGCCACAGCTGGAGACGGGGAAACGAGCCTTTGGGGGCCTGGTGGTGCCTCTGTGGGCCCCAAGGGGCTGGGTGGCCATGCTGTCACCAGCCAATGTGCCTCTTAAAGCCCATTACTTGCTGCCCTGGGTTTGGGAGGGGGAGCAGAGTGTTTCGTTGCTGCAGATTGGACCCAGAGGATCGATGTCTCAATCTAGGGCTTCCCTCCTTCCCTCCCTCCCCGCACTGTGCCCTCCCCAACTAGATGAGGGCATCACCGCCCCTACAGGTCCTCCACAGCTGTCCATCAGGACCATGAAATATTGGTCTACTTTCCTGTGGCCCAGAGTCCTGGTGGGGGCAGAATGGTCTCCAGAAACCTGTAAAGGTAGGAGAGAGGGAGAGAGGAGGGACAGGCAGAGGAGAAGGGAGCAAAGGGGAGGTGCTGGGGAGTAGAGGTGCTGTCACCTTCCTATGGTGCAGCCACGCAACCTGCGTCTCTGCAGCACGCCCCTGCTCCCCAGTCCACAAGCACGTTTCTGTCGGCTCTCTGGATGCTTCTTGTCTCTCTCGGCATCCAGCGTCTAACCTCGCACTATTCATGGGCGGCCCAGGCTGTATGCATAATTGTTCCTTAGCCTCCCTTTAAGCAATAACATCTAGCCAAGGCATGGTAGCACACACCTGTAATCCCAACACTTGGGAGGCTGAGGCAGGAGGATCACTGTGAGTTCAAGACCAGCCTGGGCTCCAAAGTGAGCTCAAAGCCAGCCTGAACTACATAGCGAGACCCTGTCTCAAAAAAGACAAAATTAAAAAAATAAATAAAAGCAATAACATCTATGAAGCACAATGCTGGTTCTACATTGTTTTCTAAAATCCATACTAGGCTATAAATTATATATATACATATTATAAATATATGCAAAACTATATACATCTGTATTTAATCACCTAATTCCTGTTCTTTCTGAGGTAAATATTTTAAGCCCTCCCCAAACACACAATATCTCCAAGGAGAAAGTGTTATTGCGTCGTTACAAAGAGATGATTGTGGTCCAGAGTGATACAGTGACTTGTCCAGGGTCACACAGCAAATATGGGGCCTCTCCTGGGTTCAATACCAGGCATTTGAACTACAAGCACCAAAGCAGCTTTTGTTTTAAAAATCACAGGACAGTTTGGTCAAACTCATTGCCCTCTGTGTGCAGCTGTTCAGAAGAGCATCTCTTCCTCCCCAGCCCGCCCCCACATGGCATACACCGTGGCTGCCAGAAGTGCAAATTCTCACTCGCTGTTTTAGAGGGGCCCATAGGGGCCTGGCAGCCCAGGACACACATGCGCCTTGACTTCTGCTTCCCTCCCATGGCCCACCTGTGGTCCGGTTTTGCAGGTGCAATCTGCATCCTTTGCAAGCACACTCTGCCTGTGCTCTTGGGTCTGTGAGGTCTGAGCCAGGCCCTGTCCCATCTGCACAGTGGCAGCAGCCTCCTGACCATGACCAGCTTCCTACTTAGGTCCCTAACAAGTCTGCATCCTCCCTGCTCAGGCAGAGGAACTTGACAGTGCCCATCAGACCCTAGTGCCCTCAGTTCCCATATGCAAGTGGGTCCACCCAACTTCTCCCAAGACCCACTATCCTGATCAGCCCCACCTGCCATCACTTCCTCCTGCGCATGCCGTGTCCCCTCACTGCCTCTTGGCTTTGCAGGCTCACTCCCACATGGGGACCTTGGTCTGGCCCTGCCCCCTGCCTGGAATGCTTTGTTCCCAGATTGTCCTACCTTGGGCTCACTGGTTTCCTCTCTGTACAGGACTCCTTTATCCTGAGGTTTCACCTCTGCCTTGTGCCTGAAACAAAGCACAGGCTTAGCTGAGAGTCAATAGAGGCTTCTATTTAAACTATACAATTAGCCAGGCATGGTGGCCCACACCTATAATTCCAGCACTCTGGGAGGCTGAGGCAGGAGAATCACAAACTCAAGTCTAGCCAGGAAAACTTAGCAACTTGCTGCAGCCTTGTCTCAAAATAAAAAATAAAAGGAGCTGGGAATATAGCTCAGTGCAAAGGCCCTGGGTTCCATCCCTCTCACACATACACACAGCTGAACAACCACTTTAACTCAGTAATTAAATGATTATATGTCCAGGTACATATGTGGAATAACTGACAGCGGGGATGGTGTGAACAGGTATTTGGACACCAGTGTTGACAGCAAATTTTTCATAGTAACCAAAAAGGTAGAAAGAACTGCAGGTTAATACATGGGCAAAATGCAGTATCTCTGTACAATGAAATACAATGTGGCCTCAAAAAAAAAGCGGTTCTTACACGTATTATGACATGGATGGATCTTGAGGACAGATGTGAAGTCAGTCGCAAAAGGGCAAATGCCACATGGGTCCACTGGTCAGAGTCTGGCGAGAAGTCAGACTCCAAGAGACGGGAAGTGGGAGGGTGGCTGCCAGGGGCTGGTGGGAGGAGGGAGTCTGTGCTTGGTGGGGTGAGGATGATCAGTTCAAGGTGACAAACGTTCTGGAAGGGGGTGGTGCTGATGGTGGTGCACCAGTGTGGGAATGGCTGGAACACGTACAAATGAATACAATGTATGTTATGTTATATAAATGTACATTGTTATATAAATGTTATGCCACCATTAAAAACACACACACACACACACAAATACAGAGTGCCTAGCTTCAGTCTGCTCGATTCAAACCTCAACCGCCTCTCTTCACCCAGGTGTACACCGGTGACTCTGACAGTGACTGGCCCTCACCAGCTGCATGCCTTATCTCCGAAATGGGAAAAGTGATAGCCAGAGTGTTTTACTGAGTCAGGGGAGTGGCTGTGGATTGGACTCAGGGATGCTCTACCACTGAGCTACACCTGGCCCCTTCTCTTTTTTATCTTCACACAGGGTCTCACTAAGTTGCTCTGCTAACCTGTAACTTGAAACCTTTCTGCCTCAGCCTCCTGAGGAGCCGGGATTACAGGTGCCAAGTCTTAAGTGTGACAATGCTCACCGCACACTCAGTGTGTGATAGGTGGGTGTGTCCCATGGTGCTATCAGGAGCAGTGAGGACCCTGGTGGCATAACTGTGGAGTGCAGATACTATCTGGCCCTCCCACCAGAATAAGAGTTGGCCACGATGATGGGCATCCTTCCTTCCAGCCGCACAGAGAGGCCGGAGCCCCTGGGAAGTGAGATTCTCCAACTGCTGGTGCAGCTCCTCCCTCCAACTCTAACAGAGTGAGATCTGGCCTGGGTGCATGGCTTGTCTGCCCCCGGGGCTGGGCCGAGAGGTCAGCCTGACCCTTGTGATTGCACCCTGGTGCTTCCTCCCTGCGGCCGGCCTTTTGCAGATGCCACTAACCCTTTGCAGATCTCTGGAATAAGTGGGGCTCTGTTAGGCCAGGACCTTCAGGTGCCACCACCCCAGCTGCCGAGCCCACCAGCCTCCCTCCGGGCAGGTGGGCCTGAGTGCCGGAAAGCGCCAACACTTCCTCCAGCCCTGATGGGGTCAGCACAGTGGCTAATTGGAGGATGCTGGCCTGATGCCTGTCTCCGGCTTCCTGCCACCTTGCTTGAGGAGGTCACTCACTGCGGGCAACAGCCCACCCGCCGCAGCCACCACCCCAGCTGCTCTAGTGCTCACAAAAGTGTGCTCTGGACTGCAAAGGTTGCTCGCCTCTCTTTTGCAACTGGGCTGCAATGTGCCCCAAAACTCTCAAGCTGGACCTTAAGACAGGATGGGCAGCTGTTCCAGCCACCGTGATAATGCGCCCCAGCTGCTCCACACCTAGTCTGCGCTGTGAGGTGGGCATAGGCGGCCCGGCCCAGCCTCTGTACTGAGCAACTTCGGAGACACAGGAGAGCGGCTCAGTGGAGTCCTCAGGGGTGTGCTCTGTTTCCCTGGGGACCCTGGCTCTTTCTCTCTGGCGCCTTTGCTCTGTCCTAGGTCAGGGGTGCTTGACCTCAGACGTGCATCACAAGCCCCTGGAGGATCTGCTGAAACACAGGCTGCTAAGCCCACTCCTGGGGTTTCTGATTCTGCAGTTTGTGCCTGGGCTCCCAGATGTGCATTTCTCACAAGTATTTAGAAGATACTGTTGTTACCGAGGAGACCACACTTTGAGAGTTAAGGGACCCGGGTATGAGAATCATGAGAGAGTCGCCTCCGCTGACAAGGGAGGGAAGAGAGGGCACCGTGGAGGGCGGGCTGTGTGGGAGTTCTTAAGTTTGTGGCAGAGTTCTGAGGAGGTAAGACCCGCATGCACTGGCCAGAACTCCACACCGTGACCGTCCTGGAGCTGCAAGGAGGCTGGGAAGAGCAGGCTCCTGTGCACCTGGGGAGAGGAGCACGTCGCCTCTGCCAGTGGGACCTGCGGGGGCACTGGCTCCAACAGTCCTCCCGACGTAAGGGACATTTTCACTCACCTGTGGACAGAAGAGAAAACACGCACAGAGCATATGTCACCGACACAAGGGGCTCATGGGAGGCAGAGCTGGGCATCTCTTTCTGGTTTTCACACCAATCCTCCGAGCACGGACGTGCTATTGCACATGCTGGACAGAAGGGCGAACTGGGGCTCTGAGGGAAGGAACTGTTCATGGTCACCCAGCAAGCTGGAATGGGACCTCCAACCACAAGTCACTCAGAAGGTGGGGCCTGACCCTCCTATGGGTGAGGCGTGAGACCAACACAGAAGCCACTCCCAACCCTGAGGTCTCACGAGGAAGGGAAAATGTGGTCTCCAGAGAGGATGTGCTTGGGAGGAAGGTGGCTGGTTTTAGCAGATGGAGTAAAAATAGAAATGTGCAAGGCAGGTGTGATGATCAGCATGGTACATTTTGGGAAACTGAGGCTGAGCAAAGCTAGAGATTTGGCTGCAGCCCCAAGGTTCGGTTCAGAGGGGCTCCATCTGCTGGGGTGGACAATATCTTCCACTGGTCGTTCAAGCCAAGCACTCCAAGCTGACACCGTGTGGTCAACAGTGGCATGCACCAGTCAGACAGACAGACAGACCTGAGTTCACATCCTGCTGGACACATGATTAAAATTCAGCCTCATTTTCCTTATCCGTAATAAGGGTGCCCACTTCACAGGGAGAATGGGAAGGAAGCATCTGAGAAGTATTTGCTGATGTGTTCCTTGTTGACTGCCTACTGTGCACCACTGCTATTTTAGGCTATGAACATAACTAGGTTCCTGCTGACAAAAACAAACTCCAAACAAAACATAGCTGGTATCTAGGCGGTTCAGTGGTAAGAAGGGGAATGAAGTAGGCCTAAGGGGATCCTGGCCTTGATGGAGATAGGAGGTTCCTTTTGTACAAGTGGTTAGGGAAGGATGAGAAAGGGATGCTGGGACTGGAAGACAGAGAAAAGATGGGCAGGGAGCAGAAGGACCAAGGAAGGAACAAGATTGGGTTGGGGATGTAGCTCAGCAGGGTGCTTGCCTAGCATGTGTAGGATTCTGGGATCAAGTCTTGGCACAGCAAAAAAAAAAAAGGAGAAGAAAGAGAAGAAGGAAAAGGAGAAGAAAATCAGGAGGAGGAAGAAGGGGGAGGAGGGGGGAAGGAAGAGGAGAAAGGAGAAGAGGCAGAGGAAAAGAAAAGAAGAGGAAAAGGAAGAGCAGAAAGAAGAGGAGGGGAAGGAGAAGGATGAAAAGGAGGAGGAGGAAGCTGCGCTGATGGCCGTCCGGAGGTGACAGTGCCGATGTCAAAGAGGGAAAATCTGTGGGACGGGCTATTTCTTCAGAGAAACAGAACCAAGAGGTTTATTCTGAGGAACTGGATCCCCACTTGCGGTGAGTGGCAAAGTCCAAACCCACAGGGAAAACCAACAGGCAGAAACTCAGGCAAGAGCTAATGGCATTGAAGCGCAGATTTTCTTCTTCTCTGGAAATCGCAGTCTTTGCTCTTAAGGTCTCCAATGGATTCAGGAGCTCCCCTCAGATTATGGGGAGCGTAATCTGCTTCACTGAAGTGATGGATGTTCAGAGTGTCTCACAGCAGCACCTCAGTTAGAGCGTGACTGACTATCAGCCAAGTGCACATGGCACACTCGCCATCGTGGTGGGTCTCCAGCTGGGGGCAACGTGAGTGGGGCCCTGGTGTTGGTGAGTAGATGTAAGAGAAGGAGGGAGGACAGGCTCGCAAGGCTGTAACCAGGAAACTTACACGTCTGTGCAGCATTTGGCTTTCCCGTTGCTGGGGCAAAACTCCCAATACCCACAATGTAAAAGGAGAAGAGGTTTTGTCTAGCTCACGGCTTTGGAGGGTTTAGTGCATGGTCTGCTGGTTGCGAGGCAAGAGCATTAAGGCAGAGCAAAGATGCCTGTTTCCTGGTGACTGGGAAGCAGAACACAGGGGAAGAGCACCAGCGAGACATACTGCGACCCTCCTCCAACTGGACCCCACCTCCTAAGAGGGCGTCCAGCTCTGGACACCAGTGGCTAACCCACGGAAAAGCAGATCACCCCCATGATCCAGCCACCTCTCTGGGAGGCCCTTCGCGCAGTGAAGCTGACAAGTTACCCAGCAGGGGCGTGGTCTTGGAAACCCTGCTGGTGGCGGTGGGAAATGCGGAAGTGAAGGACAGACAGGAGGAGCCACCAGAATACTCGGGAGGTGGGAGTCAGTCGTTGAAGGTGAAAAGACGGAACTGGCAGATGCTGAGCCCTCTACCACTGAGCCTTTTATTTTATTTTTAAATGTGGGCTGCTAGAAAGATGTAAAATTGGGTAGACAGCTCACATTATATTTTAAACAATAGGGCTGTTCTAGGTGGGTGAGGGGTTGGCAAACTGTGACGGCAGGTCAAATCTGTCACACTACCTCTTGATGTGACCCATGAGCTGATGGGTTTTCATCTATTTAAATGACTGAGAGAGGCAAATTTTTTAAACAGTGCTTCAGGACACTCCACAATGACATGAAATTTAAAATTCGACGGCCACAAGCAACGTTTCATTGGAACTCAGCTTGGGGCCCACTGTATAGCAAGTGGGCTCTAGCTGTTTTCATTTTGTAAGAACAGAAATAAGAAATTTGGATCCTGTGGCCCCCAAAGTGGCCAATCCTGTTTAGAACTTTAGAAGAAAGTTTGCTGCCTCCTGATGGAAAACATCATTTTTCTACCTATGCTGTGCCCCCCACTGAGGCCTGGAACCACATGATGCAATTCACTGTGTGGTGGCCCACCCCTGTCCTCCCAGAGTGCTGGGAGGCTGAGGCAGGAGGATCGCAAGCTCAAGCCCAGCCTGGGAAAGTTCGTGACTTGGGGAGACCCTCTGGCAAAATAAAAATAAATAATAAATAAATAAAAAGGGTTGGGAGTGTAGCTTAGTGGGGAAGTCAGGGGTTCATTCAATCTCCTGGGACTGTAAAACAAAACCAAAAACAACAAATTACAAGCAATTGCGTGGGTGTGGAACTGGGCCCATGAATCTGCATTTTACTAAATAACAGATGCTTGCTGTTTGCTAAACCCTGGTGGCTCAGACACTGGACCTATCCCTCTCTACAGAGGAAACTGAGACCCAGCGAGGCGAGGGGCTTGGCCCTACCCTCTGCCCAGGCGGTGCCTGCAGTTGTCCCTTGTCCCCTGCGAGGAATGTCCCTCCCCGCCCACGCTGACGCCGGGCTTTTGTGCTGGCCGGAAAGTCTTCCTGCCTCTCTAGGCTGTGTTTTCCCGGGATCCGGCAGCCGCCCCAGCGCTGTGCACGGCGTCCCGGGGGAGGTGGGCCGGGTTGGCCGGGCGCTGTGATTTAATAAGCAGACACCCGGCCGGCGCGGGCGGGCGCAGCGAGGGGGACAGCCCTCTCCGCTAATTGTGCAGGGGCTGCCGCCGTCCGGCCGGCCGGCGTCTCCAGGCTCATTAGGAAGGGGAAGAGGGAGGCCTGGGAAGAGGCTCCTCTGGCTCCAGCAGCCGCAGAGATTTTTATCACAGGAGACAGCGAGTTGCATCCACCCCACCCCGGGATCATCAAAACAAGGGCAGCCCTGTGCGGACTGCACGCTCCAGCTCCAGGCTGGGCTTGAGAAAGGGCTTCGGACTGGAGTTCCGATCCAAGCTCAGGCTGTGTGACCACGGAGCAAGACGCTCCGGGCCTCTGAGCTTCAGATTCCTCATCTGCGCAAAACTGCGCAGTAAACTGCTGCGGGAGGAGGGGCGGCTTCCCCTTAAGCCAGACAGCCAGGGTTCCATGCCCAGGGTTCCAAGCCCGGGGCCATCACTGGCCAGGGTGTGGGGACAGCGAGTGAGCGAACCTCTCTGTGACCCAGTTTCTTCATTTTTAAAATGTAGATACAGTTATGAGGATTGCATTCCTGTAAGCAGTAGCGGCTGTTCTGCGCCTGTGATTACCAGCCAGGTACTATTAAAGCAGAGCACAGAGCATGCTTGGCCTGCATCAGAAGACCCTGGATAACTTGTTATGTTTATCTGTCACTCCTTCTATTCGAGTGGTTAAAAGATGTAGCACAGCCTGGCTGGCTGTCCCTCAAGCCCTCCTGGGCTCCCTCCCTGGACTCCCAAAGACATGGCATTGCCCAGCCTCCTTCACAGTCAGGAGCGACCACCACCTGCTGAATCCCAAGCAGCAGCAAAGCAACCACTCCTTGAGGCAAGTGTGGCTGCCCCATAACAAAAGCCACCTGCCCGGGATGCGCATGCTCCATCCCCATTTTGCCATTCACCTCCTGGATGGGGTGGGGCTAAGAAATAAAAGGAGGTAAAGCCCAGCTTCCGGCACCCACCTCCAGGGTGACTGCAAGGAACTGAGTCCTCCCCAGCCTGACCTTGCCACCAACCCACCCTGACATGAGCAAGAAGCAAGCTTGTTTTGAGTTAAGCCTCAGCCACCTTGCAGTTTGTCCTTTAGCAACCAGTCTACCCTGAATCTGGGACACAAAGGTCCCAGATTGGAGAGAAGGTCACATTGTTGGTTTTAGTAGACAGCTCTTGTCACATTCTAGGACGAGCATCAGACCCCATACTGGGAATGGCAGGCACTCCAGAGTTTGCTAACATGTCCTATGTGATCTTGGTCACACAGGAAATGGAATAAGCTCTCTGGGCTTCCATTTTTCCCTTGGAAAGAGACACTCGAGACCTAGCTCAAGAGATAGGTAAAAGCTGTCTGATGGTGTACGTTGTGACAGTCCCCACAGAGATCCCTTGGACTTTAACTCCGCTGGATTTCTTCCCTGGTAGACACACATAGGTGCTTCTTCCCCCTTGAGTTTAGGGTAGACTTTGGGACTCATTTCTAATGAACAGAATGAAGTAAAAATGGCAGTGCATGGATTCCGAGACCAGCTCAGAGAAGACACTGTAGCTTCCCCTGTGGGACTGCTCATTCTGAGGATACCCAGCAGGCGTGTCTAATGTTGTCCAAACAGCACTGTGGAGAAGAAAACCTCTTATACGACCAAGGCCCCCACCCAGCAGCCACAGGAGTGAGACTGGCAGCAGAGTCTCCAATCCCAGTTCAGCCTTCAGATGAAAACACAGCCCTGGCCAGCATCTTCACTGCAGCCTTGTAGGAAAACTTGAACCAGATCCACCCAACTGAACCATCTCTGAATTTTGCCTCACTGTAAAATAAGAAATGTGTGTGGCTTTAAGTTATTATTTAAGTTATTAACTTGTTACACAGCAGTAGGTAACTGATACATTACATTATGGAACAGATTCCCATGGTGGCTAACTGGGAACTCACTCTGATGGGAAATTCTGAAAGACTATGCAGAACATCCTTATTATGCCCCAAGAGGGGTGAAGAAGCTGGGGTACCAATTCGCAAGCACCCAACCTTTATTTGTAGAGGGTTTATCCTGGGACTATAACTCTGCAGGATTTCTTCCTTGCCTTTCAGTAGGGCCAAGAGAAAGTCCTCCAATCTCAGGTGCTTATAGTTATATTTAAACACTGAGAACTAAGAAAGATGTTGGTGAAGTAGGGACAGGATCTAATACAGTGGTATGTACCCTAGATTTTCCAGATTTTACAAAATCCCCCCTCTTTTTGCATAAAAGTGACCTATTGAAAGTGTTTAACTAAAGTGGATTCTACTGTATATCTTTTGAAGATGTTTCATAAAAATAAATCCACAAATCAGAAGAACCCATGTTGAAGAAAGCTGAAGTTTTTCTTTTTCTTTGTTTCTTTAATAAACTTCCTGATTAGTGCCATAAAAGCAGAATACAAAATAGCACCTTATTCTGACATTGAACATAGTGCAGTACAATTAAGCAATGGGGTCTCACAAAATGGCCTTTTTATATTGCCTCATAAAATACCTAATATCGAACTTTGTAAATTACATCAATGCCTTTGAACAAACATCGAGTTCTTTTTTAATAAATAAAATGTTCAAAATTATTTCCTGGAAGTGCATTTTAGACATTAATAACTGGCTTCAAATGAAATTCTGTTTCATAGCGATAAGCAAATGTAATTGCTGCAAACTAAAACAGTCTGTAAGGCTTACCTGCCCCAGAAAGGAAAGAAAATATTCAGCTAATGTAGCCATCAAGATATATAACCTGCTACCCTCTGAATAAACCAAATTCCATCTCTAAACACAGAGACCTCAGAAATTCAGACCCAAGGACATAAATATAAGGTATTTCCTGGAATTAGTTTCATATGTTCTGTACATTGCAGTTATCAATTGATCTGACACAGTATCATAGCTAGTTTAGAAATTACATATTGTACATCAGAAAAATATATATTTTCATGACATCTGGTCTCTGTTGCAAAAAACATATACTTATTTATTTTAAGTTAAAGAATCAATATTTCTACATCATTAGAAATAATAATTCTGATAGTATAAATCTCCTTTTCATTCTTTGCACCAGAAATCAGCAAATTTCAGTCACATTCAGCTCTCTACTACTGCTGTACACCCACAGGCTCTGAGGCTTTTTCATTTTTAAATACTGGGATAGGTAAAAACAAGAGAAGAATATTTTCTAATATGTGTAAATTATACAAAACTCAAATTTCAGTATCCATAGATAAAATTTGATGGGAACCTAGGTATGCTCACTCATGTGTATTATCCATGACTGCTTTTATGCTATAATCACAGACCAAGCTATTGTGGTAAAGCTGCTATGACCTGCGAAGCCTAAAGTATTTATACGCAGGCCCTTTGCAGAAAGTTTGCAGCCCTTTGCTGCATGCCCTCTCAAGAGCCCCTCTAAGGAGTTAAAATAGGAAGTTCGTTAGGGGCAATGTTGTCTCTATCCATTATCGCCTGCCTCTGGGTCTGCTCCAAGTCTGCATTAGTGCAGGGAAGACAGGCATGGCATGAGTGTACCATATCCATGGAAACTCCAGCCTGCGTCACTGAAGGTTAGACAAGCACAGTGTTTGCTTTCCTTGCAGAGTTGATTTGTCTGGGAGAGTGAATTGCATAAATTACCCTCACTATCTACTTCATTTTAATTTCTGGAGACACAGATATGAACAAGCACATAGAACAAACATGAGGTTGATAGGTAAGGTGGGAAGCTTGGAAAATAAAAATCCTTTGGTGTTCACTGTCGATTACCACTATATTAAGCGTGGTAGATCCCATTTGGCCTTGGTTCACCTAAGATCATGTTTTTTTAATGGTTCTTTTATTTTCACTTCTTTTTGGAGAACATTATTTTTGAAATCACAAAATCCGTATGGCTTTATTTTAGAAACACTGTAAAAAGACCCAAAGAGATAAAAAAAAAAAATCACACATATTCCCCAAGATAGAGTGCCATTTACATTTTGTTGTTTTGCCTTCTAGGTATCTTTCCATGCATATGTGTGCTTTTAACCTGGTGTAGAGCGGTATGGAGGGTTATGTCTACCCACAGGCTTCTGCAGCATTTCATTAATACTTACTCTTTAATTAAGGATTCCTCAATTATTAAGATATTTCGGTTGTTTTCCAGTTTTTACAAATCATTTTAAATACTGTACAGATTAATATCTCCAGAGTTAAACTGCTACACACATCTTTAAAGATTTTCTTAGGAAACATTTCAAAACCTAGCATTGCCAGACCCAAGTAGATACATATTGCAAAGACCTCTGATGTCTATCATGAATCTGACCTTGGGGAAGTTCCTTTTCTCCATCATTGTGCAGTAGTGGCTGTTATACACACACACACACACACACACACACACACACACACACACAGACAAGTTCATTCACCAGTTTTTGACAACCTACTGTGTGCCTAGCACTTTCTAGATGCTAGGCATGTAAGCAAAGACATACTGTAAAGGAAACCATCCCTTATGAAGTCGATATTAGCAGAAGAAAAAGGCAATAAGTAATACAGGTAGTAATGCAAGTGGTAATAAGTGCTAAAGAGAAAATGTAGAGGATGAGGAAGAGGCATGCACAATGCTGGGGTAAGGAAGAGGCGGTAATATTAAAGGGAACCCATGAAGGAAAGCCTCACTGAGAAGGAATATTTCCACAAGAGCAAGACATCTACAAGAATATCTGATGGAACAGCACACCAGACAGAAGGGATAGCAAGCCCAAAGTCCCCAAAGCAAGTGCCTCGAGGGCTCAAGGAACATCAAAGAGACCGGCATGGCTGGAGCAGAACTAGAAGCAGGTGATGAGGACTGAGATGAGGATCTGGGCTCATAATAGAAACTCAGCTTTGCCTGTGGATCAGAGGGAATCCCCTGGAGAGTTTGGAGTGCAAAATAACATGACTTTATATCTTAACAGAATACATTTGGCTTTTGTGCTGAAAATAGGTGTGAAGAGAAACACAAACAGGAGCGTTAAGATAGGTTAAGAGGCCACTGGATAATAATAATAATTTGTCCCTGAATAATCCAGGGACAAATGGCAGTAGCTTCTCTGGTTACAGCAGTGAAAAGAGTCAGTGGTATATTTTGGACATGCATAAGATAGACAAAGACACCATGAGTAGATAGATGGGTGGACAAATGGATGGATGGATGGATGGATGGATGGTGGATGGGTAGATTGATAGATGGAAGAATATATGGTAGATGGGTAAATGGGCAGGTGGATGATGGATGCGAGGCTGAATATTATACTACATATTGCATTAATGAGCATATCAGAACTTGGGGAAGGCTAATGACCTTGTTAAATAATCTAGACAGGATAGATACAGCAATTCTGTTCCCTCTGGAAATTTGCCATTCTATGGTGACTGTTTCTCTCCACTCAACAGTTCTGGAGGCAGATAATTATTTTTACAGTAGGAAACTGAGGTTCAAAGAAGCTGGCACTTACTCCAGGTCAAACAGCTAGTTAAGTAGCAACACAAGAATCCCCAAGTTCAGTATCATTCCAAGTCTTCTTTGTAAACACTGTAGCCTGGGAATTCTGATGCATGTTGTTCAACCCCAAAGAAAGCTGTAAGACAACAGAAGGAAATGATGGAGGAGGAGGGTTGGAAAGAAACAGGAACATTTCTAACCAGGCAGCTTCTTTATTAGCAAAAGGAAGGGAGGTGGAGGCGAGGACTTTATACAGAGTCACTTAAAAGAAGACAAGTAAAGATCCTTCCTTCAGAGATGACCTGATACGAGAGTGGAGACAGTGCACTCACACACGTCACACTTTCTCCAACGCTGCAGTTATTTATCTGCTCAAGCTCTTGTTTTTTCCCCTGGCTTTCAAGTGAAATACGCAAACACTCTCACTTCAAAGGGAAAAGTCCTCATAAATGTCATATCACTGCCAGCCTAGAAGAATAGCTTCAACAGACCCTGAGCTGGGGCGGTAGAGGGACCCCAGGCACATCTGTGACTAAGAGGGAAAGCACGGGCCCTGATGGAAAAAATGAGCCCCCCCCCTCCCCCCGCTCCAGGGAACCTAGCTGAGCACAGGCCTGAAGCAGATCAGGGCATGCCGTTGCTTAAGTTCAAATCCCAACCTTGCCCCGTTCAACCAGGAAAAGTCTTCCTTCATCTGTAACATGAAAGTGATTTATTGGTCACCACTCCAAGGGGTTTTGTAAGGACTTTTAGAAATTAACTAATGCAAAGTGCCTAGCACAGTGCCTGGCATGTAACTCTCTAGTAGATGTTAGCTATCATTTTTGGCCAACTTACATGTGGCTAGAAATGCAACTTATTGTCATGTCACTGCCTATGGCAGGAAGGGAGTCGTGTCTTCTCATGCGTGTGATCATTACACGTGTAAATGACTGGGTGAGACGCAGGTCCTCAGATGAGAAATAGAAATGTGGAAAGTAAGCTATAGAAAATGAGCTAACACGATGGACTAGAGACCAAAGAGCTGTTCCTCTTCCCATCTCCCTGACTACCTTGCGGCAAAGAGGCTTGAACTCTGTCTACCCACAGTCTCAGCTTCCCTTGCAGCTGTGGAGTCTGGTCCTGGTTCCGGGAACATCAGTGAACATCTACTGGGGGGAGGGATGTTGGAAGCATTATAATTTGATAAAAAGAAATAGCTGTCACTACATGGTCTTTCCCTTGTCCCTTTCTCTCTTCCCCTCTAGGAAGGTAGGAAGTGACCATCTCGTGGCTAGGAGCAACAACCCAGGAGAATTACAGTGGCTTCCAGAAGACCATTGGTTTGCTGAGTGGATACCAACAATCACCTACTCACAGACCTTTTAGGATGTGGGTGATTCAAGCCATTATTGCCATGTTTTCTCTGATTTGGGTCCTTTTCATTCCTAACTAATAAAAGAGGGTACACAGTCCTGTCTCCTTTGAGGCCCCACTCCCTGGAATCTTGGCTTCAAGCAGAATTGATGTCATGGCTAGGACAGTCAGCTTGAGGCAAATGTTGGCTTCTGTTTTATCAATAGCTGGAAAATAGGCAGAAAGATATTCTAAGGGTGCCTCAAGCCAAAGATGAACATAAGCCAGCAAATGGGACAAGTGATCTATCTGTTCTCTATGCTGTCAGTTTATTTCCCTCAGGTCATCCCCAGAGCCTTTAATGAAGCAGCATTCAACTTTCTGGCCTGGCCTCAGATCGGTTTCTGGGAGTTAGAAAGGGAGCTATGACCACTGTCTAGGTGGGATCACTGCATGGAGAGTGGGGCTTGGCCAAAGAAAATGGGCATCTTGGGGAAAAGGAAACCATGGGTCATGATCTTCTTTCTCCCTTCTCTAATACTGTGTTGGAGTTGAGGTTGATCTTACCAAGGATCCTGGAAAGCTCTTAAGAGCCATAGCAAAATTCCCAAACAACTTCCTTCTTCAACTAGCTTGGCTATCACAGGCAGTTCATAGGACTTTGGGCACCAGAACCCATTTACATAGCTTGTTCAACCCAGTCCAATTCTGGCAAAAGCGAAAGCACACATTTCTATCCTATGAGCTTCTTCATACCTGTCCTGCAGACAGAATATACTCTACCATGACTGTCCATAATCATCCAAGCCTGCAGGAATGAGCCCATTCATTAACGACTTGATTCTGTTAGCATTTGTTGAGCAGCTACTGTAGGCCACATTTCCTGTAGAATGGAATGTAAAGAATGACAAGGAGCATGTTCCTTCCCTAGGGTGGACACAACAGCCTGGATTTTATCCATTTCCTGTGCCAAGCCAGCTGCTAAATTCACCAAGGGAAACTTCCTCCCAGTATTTCCATTCTAAAGTGTATCGTTTGGTCGGGACTTTTGTTTTTGCTCTAAGAGAATCTGATCACTGATATTCACTTCTGCTAAGTCACTCCACGTGTAGATTTTAAAAAGTATCTGGTGCATACACAATTTTCACTGTGGAATTCTGCATAATTTCACTGTGGTTTTACAGAGAAGAGGAATTGATGGAAGAGGATATATTGTCAAATTTTGTAGCTTTGGAAGGTGAGGGACAAGCCTCTTTGCTTAGGACATATGATAAGGTTACAGCTGAAGCTATTGGGGGAAAAAAAGTGGCTCCAAACCTAAATTTTGAGTGAAACTTATAACCTGACAAGAGATTCCTATGAATAAAGCCAAAAGGGTAAATGAAAGAAACTGGGTAAGATCCTATCTCAGAGATCTGATAAAAATTCAGATCAATACTTTCCCGTTATGATCTCTGACACATGTGGGTGGACAGTAACTGTTCACAGCGGCACTGCTTTTCCCACACCTGACCTACATCATAGGCATTATAGTCACCTCTTTTCACGGCTGAGGAAACTGAGGCTCCGAAGGTCATAGAACTGCTCAGGTCATGTCGTTAGCAATCTAGAGAAGTCAGGATTTGCACCCACATCTTCTGAGGCTGAAACATATGCAGTGGATTTAGGAAAGTCATCATTATAGTTGTGGGCTTCATTTAAAGTTGGAAATCATCAGCTCGGTCAGTTTCATATCCAAGATTATGGGCATCCAGGCAGGTAAATAGAGTAAAGACAGGCAGCATGTCTGCATCTGTGTGGGCTGAGCACACACAGGACATGTCTGGCCAGCTCAGCCGCCCTGATGCAAAGCCTGAGGCAATGATACGGTTGCTGGGGATTCATGGAAAGTGCTCTTAAAAGAAACCTATGTTGGTGTGGGCAAGGGAAAGCAGGGAGTGTTTTCAGATGAAACCCATCCTCAGCCTGATTCCTCAGGGATCTCTGGAATGTGAACTGCAGGGTTGTCCCACCTTGAGAGAGGAGACTTGGCTTCAATATCTCAGCACAAGTTAGGCACTGGCACCTCCAAGTGAGACAGCTCGGAATTTTCTGAAGAAGGATCGCACCCTTAGAAGCAATCTGCACAAGGGCAGGAGACAGTCATCCTGACTCGGCAAAAGGGGTCCAAGGGATTGAGGCAAGCACTGACAGCACTCCAGTAGACCTTAAAATCCATAACAAGAAGACACAGTGAGATGCACCCCAGTGTAGCCTACTTTCTCCAAGGTACTTCCTATCTACACCACTAGAGAGGAAGGGCTCTGGACTGATTCTGATCCCTTCAAAGTGACACAGGTCACAATCTCTCCTGCCTGCCAGAGAGGCAATGTTCAGGCTTTGAATGGAATTGAGGAAAATGATTCAGGAAGTTCTGTAAATACAGGTGGGATTAGCATCCTGATTGGGAGGGACCAAATGTCCAACTCTAGGAAAATGGCTGAGGCTCTTCCAACATTGCTGTGTGACAGAGAATTAAACTGTATTAGAAATGAAGGTCCTGCCAAACATGGTAGTGCACGCCTGTAATCCTAGCACTTGGGAGGCTGAGGCAGGAAGATCCCTACAAGTTGAAGACCAGCCTGCACTGCATAGTAAATTTGAGTCCAGCCTGAACTACATAGCGAAATCCTGTTTCAAAAAACCAAAAAATTAATTAATTAATTAAATATAATCAAAGTAAAGATTAAGAATCTACCAAGAATCAAGTGACAAGCATGTCACACCAGGCTTGTCCCAGTGCATTGTCTCTTACCTGGTCACTTGCCTTCTACCCCACCTGATGCCCCTCAAGCCCATAATAAACACAACAACGAGAGATAGCCTTTAAAATCACTACTCAATATGTCTAATTCTTGGGCTTGAAACTTGCCTGTAGCTTCTCCTGTTACTCTTAACAAAAGCCAGAGTCTTCACGCTAGCCTGTGAGGCTCTGCAGGCACTAAAATGTCTGTGGCTGGACCTACAAAAGAGGGTTCAGCCCCTGCCTATGGTTACACATGAGACTGTTGCCTACCAGAGACAGACAAAGCTTCACCATTCCCTCCTCTACCTGCCCCCTCAGGCAGGGCACTAGTGTCTGAAAGGGGGGCACCTCTCGGGCTCAGATGCACACAGGCTAGACATGGCTCTCGGATGTGGCTCACGCTGTCCTGATGCTGCTCGGCCGCCTCTGCCTCTCCGGACCAACAGGGAAGTCTGTGTGTTTAAGAGGGAGAGGCTCAGCTATGGCCAGGAATACTGTGTGTGGTTAATGGCTGATCTCTCTGTGAAAGCCCCACACGGAAGCTCCCAGCCGGCTCTATCATAATTTAGAAGAGCGAGGTTTCATTTCCTCACTGTGGAGCAAAGAAACAAGAATCTTCGGTTGTGGAAAATAGCTTTTCAACCCTTGCTTCACACACTGTCTTTCTGGGCCAGGACCAGCTGTTGGCGCTGTTGGTCAAGGACAAAAGAGAAATTGCAGCCCAGAGGGGAAGTGTATTGACTGCCCGCCACGCACCAAGCATGGTTCTGGGCTCCTTCCATGATTGAATTTGTCCATCTTCAAACCTAAGATAGGCTTATTATTACCATCCTATAGATAAGGAAACTGAGGCATAGACAGCATAAGTAGCTTGGACCACACCATTTGCAAGTGGCAGAGCAGGATTTGAACACGGGTTTTCAGGAAGTCCCATTGGATTTCCCACACTGCAGGACAGGCTGAGTCCTTGCTGTGGTTACCAGCCAGGCAGCCTGCTCTTCACTTCTTGTTAACAGAACACAGAACACCACCCTTGCAAGCACCGTCACCCTGGACCTCAGTGCTACCGTCACCACCTCTCCGATGGTCTGCATCACAATACATGTATGTCCCTACCTCTGAGACCCATCCGGATTGCTCCCTCAGTCCCATCCATGCCCATCACCGCCCTTCTGCCTCTCTCCAGGCCTTTGCATGTGCTGTGCCCTCTGGCTGGCATGCTGGACTTGCCTTGCCTATGCCCACTTGGCCAAATCTTGCTCACCTTCCACAACCCACATTGGCCAGCATCTCCATAATCAATCCCCACTGAATAGAGGAAGCCAAATGTTAGTGCCAAGTTCACTACTTGACTTCAGGAATTCAGATGTGACTCCCCAAGTGGCTTTGTCTGGCCATCCAGGGCTTTCGTGTGCTTGTTTGTTTGAGGCTGACCACAGTCAAGTTCTTTATTACAGGGTGACCTACATGAGCAAGAACAAGACACAGTGCTGGTAGCTCTAATCCTGACTTAACAGAGATGCTGTGAATTAAGTAACCAGGTTTCAAAAGTGAGTTTTCAATGAATACAGTGCTTCTAACAATTTGAATGAGTTGCCCATAATTTTAAAAGTGGGAAACATCACCTTTTAAAAATGTGGAGTGGGGCAACTTTTAAACCAGAGGACCCAACAGCCAACCTTAAAACATGGTAACAGCGGCTGTCTCCCGGGAGTGGACACAGCCCTGCAGGCCACCAGAGTCCCCCGGTCTTTCATGGATCACACTAGGCTGTAGGTTGTGGAGTTTTCAAGCCCTGCTTTGAAGGGTATTCTGCCCAAGTGGTGTTGGGAGCAGAGAAAGGGCAGCTTGGGGCCTGGTCTGAAGCCCCCTTCCCACTGGGAGGCTTGTCTGACTGTCCCCTTGGGGGACACATGGGCTCAGCAATCATTACCTGGGGTCTAGAAATGTGTACCTGGGGGAAGTCCCAGCTCCTTCACTGATGTGACAGAGATTTTCTGGAGCACCCACAATGTGCGAGGGATTTTGTCTAACTGGCACGTATTTCAGGGAAGCTGCCAGAAGGCAGTCGCTCCTAATCCCCTGACTTTTGATCTTCTTTCCTGAAACCTCTAAAATGCGATGTCTTCATGTTGTACCCACCTTCCTAAGACAGGAATTTCATCTCTTGCAAAGGCACTATTTGCCATCCATCTCCGCTTCCTCTGAGTGTCTGTTTGATGCGGCCTCTGGCCTCTGCCTGTCTCTCAGATGCTCTGGGCTGGGCTAAAGGGCACCCCACTTTCACATGAGCTTGTTAGAGTGATGGTGGGGTCAGCAAAAGGGGCCACAGCCCTGGGACTGTGCCTCCTGGCCAGGCCTCATTACAGCGTGCTCGGCCTGTGGAGCCCTACCCTGAACCCTGCCTGGTGAATTTCACTGGGGCTCAGGCTTTCCCTGGGGATTCTACAGAGCTAGGGATTTTATGGAAGACAGCTACAACACCACACTCGCAGGTCGCTGCAGCCAAACCCTCCAAAAACAAAACAGTGGCATCCCCACCAGACCTACTCAGCCTCCTTGTGTGACCTAGGGGGCATGGGAGGAGGAAGACATCATCCAGTGGCCGCTGATCTTTGAACTCAGACCCACCAATAGAGAATCCAACATCCTGTTCATGACACACACCCGGCCCAGCCTGGACCCCACAGCACTGTGTGGCAGCAACACGCACGCCCTTGCCAGTTTGCTTTTGCTGGTGGGCTCTACTCTTTCTGAACAAGGGTGCCAGGTGGCCCATGGCCTTTCCCTCTGGTAATACAGAGTCTTCCAATATGATGGCTGTGTACCTTTCTGAGTCCTTCCTGGATGGTGACTCCAGAAGAGGATGCCTGAGGCAGCTACTATGGCAACTGTTGTGTGTTTTCATGTTCATATCCCTGTGTTTGTGGGTCTATTCGGGGGGAAACTATGGCTGGTAGAAGAAGTCATATCAGGTTCACTGGTCTCCCTGTGACCTTTTATCTCAGGCTTAGACTGCAGCCTCTGTGGGGTCACAGGGATTTGGCAGTCATATAATCAGAGGGCTTTGGGGGTTTCTGAGGTGTCCCCTCATTTCTCCTCCCCCCATGGCACTGTGAGTTCTCTAACAAGTTTGTGGCAGTTCCAACTTCTGCCATTTGTCCCTTCCCCAACTGCCTCTAACAGAAGGAAATCTAGTCTGGAGCCCTGGGTCCCAGCTCTGCTACTCGGTGGCTGTGTAGCCTTAGGAAATACATATTGGGAAGTGAACTGAGGCTGTGCGAGTCAGCACAGTGCCTGGCCTGTGGGATTCTACTCTGCTGTGCTCCCTAAAATGCATCCACACCCCTGACCTGCAGGATCCAGTGTAGCTCCACTGAGGCGGAATCAGGACCTGAAGTCATTGGAAAGTGTTCAGGGAGGAAATGTGCATGACAGTTGGGAGGGTTCCCCGATCTCCCATGCTTCTCACCATGCCTACTTTAGTTGCTAGTGTGTATAGCAACTTGGATCCAGGAGGGTTAAACCAAGGCCTGAAATTTCACTTTTACTGATGTAGTTCTTTCTTTACACACTCGCTTTTCACAGAGTCATAAGAAATTTCCTTAAATTACATAACAACAATAATAGGAAAGGGATAGATTTAGGTGTGTGGGGTCTGAAGTCTATAGAGTTTGAAGGTAAAAAGAAAAGAAATTATAAATGTTAAAATTAGATATAAGAAAGCCAGGTAGGTGGAGCACATCTGTAATCCCAGCTACTTGGGAGGCTGAGGCAGGAGGATCCCAAGTTCAAGGACAGCCTGGGCAATTTAGCAAAACTTGCCTCAAATAAAGAGGTTTGAGGGTATAGCTCAGTAGTAGAGTGTTTGCCTAGCTTGTGTGGGGCCCTGAGTTCAGTTTCCAGTACCACAAAACAAAAAAGAGGAGGGAAGAAAGGAAGCAAGCAAGCAAGCAAACAGGCTCTCAACCTCTAAAATATTTTTAAGCTACAACTCTACATACTCTGAATCATTTCTTTATGTGACAATAATTTATAATAATAGCCTGCCAACTAGACTGCAATTCAATGTTCCTTAGTGTGGGTGATGGTTTTTTTTTTTTTAATATTTGGAATGTAGAGAGTATGCAGTGTGACCTAGAGATGTGGTCACCATTGGTCATACCACTGCTGATGATAACCTTGGACCCAGAGATTGACAGGATCCACTTTACATGATGCCCATGAAATAAACAAAGGGCAGAATATGGGGTTTGTACACCTGGTAGAGCAGCACTTCTGCTCCATTCCTGATAGGAAAGAGTTTCTGTGCTGACCCGTCATCCTAGCTGAATTCTCCTCATACCTGGAGGCGCTGGATGGTCCAGGGAGTTTTCCATAGAGCAGCATCTTCTCTGTATTTCAGCTCCTCTTCAGCTACCCTTGCACTGCTGTCATTCAAGGGTAAGATGCCCTCTGGTCATGCACCTTCACGTCAGTGTCAGTGAGTGAGAACAGGAGGTGGTAGGAACATTCTGGAAGCCATCCCTCCATTGAGAAGGCTAGAAATCACTTCACACAGAAACAAATTCAATGAACACCATGCAGCCCATTACCCATAGCCTAAATAGATCCCCAAATCAGCTTCTTAGAAGTCACCCCAGTGAACATTCAGGAGTAGAAGGAGAGAGTCATTCAACCAAAGACAGTAAGTAGAAAGATTTTGCTTTGAAAACAATATTCTAAAACATCACAAGACACAGCTGACAAAGCACTGTTATCTAAACTGCTTACATCAACAAAGTAATCTTCAATTAAAGAGCACTTAAATCTCATCAATGAGAAAATTAAAATAAGAAAATATTCTTTTAAAAAATTGGCCAAAGAAAAATCTGGACACCTTGCCAAAGGAAATCTATGATGGCAATACCCGCACAGAGAGGCTCCATGCCACACAGCATCAAAGAAATGCAAATGAAAGAAACAATGTGTCACCACATGTACTTATTAGGTAAGCAGAATCCAGAACACTCCCCATGCTAAGCACTGGCAAAGGTATGAAGCAACAAAGATTCTCTTTCACTGCCGGTGGGACTGCACAGTGGTACAGCCATTTCAGAAGAAAATTTGACAGTTAAAAAGCTAAACATACCAGGCGTGGTGGTGCACACTCGTAATCCCAGCATTTGGCAGGCTGAGGCAGGAGGACCATTGCAAGTTTGAGACCATTTGCAACTTTGTAGCCTGGGCTACAAAGGGAGCTCAAGGCCAGCCTGAACTGCATAGCAACACTGTGTCTGTAAAGACAAAATAAAAGTTAAACATACCCTTTCCTTATGATCCAGCAGTCATGATATTTACCCAATTGAGCTGAAAACTTCTGTCCACATGAAAACCTGCATGCAGATGCTTATGGAAGTTTTATTTATAATTACTGAAACTTGGAAGCAACCAAGATGTTCTTCCACAGATAAGTAGATTAAAAATGTAGTGCGTCCAGTTAATGGAATAGTACACAACCCCAAGAAGACATGAGCTTACAAAATGTGGCAAGACAAGCAAAGCTTAAATTCATATGGCTGTGTGACAGAAACCCATCTGAACAGGCTACATGCTGTAGCGTTCAGCCATGTGACACCCTGGAAATAAGCACAGCTGTCTGTGAAGACAGTAAAAGACCAGTCATTGCCAAGGATCTAGGGAAGGGTCAATGAGATGCAACCCACCACAGAATTTTAGGGGAGGGAAGTTATTCTATACTACAATACAATAATGAATGCATATCATTGTGCCATGGTCCAGACCCACAGCATGCACAACACTCAGAGTGAACCCTGATACAAAGCATGGACTCTGGGTGACACTGAGGTTGTGGGGTCATCTGTAGTAACAAATACACCCCTCTGGGGAAGGACAGTGAGGGGCGCGGTCTGTGCATGTATGGGGAATGGGCACAGGGTACATTTCTGTACATTCCTCACTCTTTTACTGTGAGCAAAAAAGTCTAAACATCGTGACCTGCGAATCACCTTGCTAGGGCTCTTCCCAGGGCCTTGGGGGAAATCTGTGTAGGTGAAGTCCTGAGGCTTAAGTGTCATTAGCTCTGCATTTTGGGTTCAGTGGGCCTAGGAATCACCATGACTGGCATTTAATAAATATGCACCTTGAGTGATGCAAGCAGAAAGATGAACCATCTCAGGCCCTGAGTAGGCCATGAGGTTTGCCTGTGCTAAGTCTGTCTGCACAGAGAATGGAGAAGACCAGCTCTTTGCTGAATCCACTAACCAGAGGACGAAGAAGAGTTTCTCCTGGAATTTCCAGCCTACACTGGGCTTGAGAGGCATATCAGTGTGCTAGGTGCTTTAAAACCTTATATTATTTTTATTCCCGATTTGTAGATAAGAAATTCAGGTTCTCAGAAAAGAGAAAGGAGTCCCTAGAGGTCTTGCAGAGCATCATGGGAGCTAAGACTCCCAGGAGAGTATGCCTGGCTGCAGGAATCATGCTGTCTTAATCTTGGCTTGGGACCATGGATTTTATTCTCTGCTTCTTATCTCATTTGTATATGGTATTATATGCAAATCTGCCTTGATGCTTTTGGTGAGATGTGTGTGTGTGTGTGTGTGTGTGTATAAACGAAAACATTATGGAACAGGGAGTACATTTTAACTGTGAGGTGCTATCTGTTTTTCAGGGTCCACACAGAAGAGAGAAGCCATGACAGGTCTTTCAACAGAGACAGTTTAATAGAGGGAGTTAACTGCTGAGGTATTGTAAGCGTCCAGAAGCCAACAGGAAAGGCTGAGGCTTCCAGAGAGGGATACTGGCAAGGACGGAGCTGCTATTCTTTCCTCCCCAGGCTCATGGGACAAGAGCAAGTGATTTCATGGAACCAGAAGCTGGGACGTGCACGACGTGCTTGAACCCTGCCAGAGCCTACCTAAGGAGCCGAGCTGAGGCAGACAGGCATCCTAAGGGAGAGGCAGCCTGGAAGAGGAGGAGGCAGCTCCTGCAGACGCCCCTGCAAACAGAACGAGGTCAACAGACCCTGGCTTCTCCCTCCTCCCCACCTCCAAGCTTCTTCTAGCACTTCTCCCCCTGGCCAGCTCTTTCCAGGAGACTGGGAAGCACAGAGCCCCACCCTAAGGAGCGCAGTCCAGCAGGAGAGGCACAGGAAGTGGGCTGATGACTGCTAACTTGCATCACAAGTACACAAGCTGCTTCTCAGAGAGACCACTGCAGGGGCCTACAGGAGATGGACCACCAGATGCACAACCCCAAAACATCACTATTTTTCTTCTTCCCCATCAGCAGACCAATAGGGAAGGACAGAGAAAAGGACTCAGCCAATGGACCCTCTGTTTGGGGACAGTAACTGAGCACAGAGCCACACCAGGGTGCGAGAGCACTTCAGCAAAAGGACGTACGCAGGTTGCACACCCTGTCCTGCTTGCCAGCTGCAGAGGGTTAGCAATTCATGGCAGGGTTGGTTTTCATCTTAAAATAGACAGAGCCTCCGGACTGTGCAGAGCCTCCCTGCCTCAGGGCCTCCGGTCAGCAGGCGTGCGGGGACAACATTGTCCCCTGGCTCCCTTGACCCATCGGGAGCTGACAGCCTTCCATTCGGCAGTCAGCTGGCCAGCAGCTGCCCTGCTGCCTCCTGCTTGAGGTGCCCATCGCAGGAATGGAGCAGCGCCAGCCGGAAGCCGCTTGGCCCCTTCTCCCTCCATCGCTGCCTCCCTGGGTTCCGCCCCTAGTCTCATGCACCTCCCCTCAGCCCCGGTCACTGTTGCTCACAGATGGGTCCTGGCCTGCCTGTCCCTGGTTGCCTTGGAGCTCCCAGCACTCGCAGTTCCCACCAGGAAGTGTGGGTGGCTCCCTCCCCTGGGGCTGGAATACCCCTACCACTGCTCTTCATCCAGTGAGCACCACTCACTCATCCTCGTGGACTCGGGGATTTCCTCTCTCTTCACCTCACCAACGCCACCTGGGACAATCTGCAGCCAGCTGCCAATCCCTCGGACTTTGCCTCTGAGCGTCTCCCACCCAGTGTCTCCCCCACTCCCTCTGTCACCATCCTCCCCCTCCTGGGTCCCTGCATGATGATCTCCCTGCTTCTCCCACTGTTCCTCTCCCGGCCACCACCCAACCTCCTCTCTGCAGAACAGACTATCTGAGGGACCCTTCTACAGCACCCCTGAGTTTGAATCTGAATTCCCCTCTGTGCATCCCTCTTGACTTCAGGAGAGCACCCCATCTTGTTGGCATTATGCGTGAGGAGTAATCAAAACAGAGGGTGGATGTTTTCATTTTTAAAGAATTATCACAGTACCACACATACTGCCATGAATCCCCTGCAAAACAACCCTTCTCGCTTTGAACATGCTTTTCTGCTTGTTCTCACCACTTTCTGAAGCAAGTCTGGGTGTCCTCTTTCCTGAGTGTCTTCCCTTGCTCTGCTGTAGCTGCCTTGATGCCCTGGATCAACTCACAGTGTGGGTCTTTCCTGGTCATCTTGACTTGGGCAAGAGCCAGAAGGTGCACGGCGCCAGACCCAGTGAGAAAGGTCAGTGAGGACACACAGCCATGTTATTATTTGGCAGGAATTGCTGTAAACACCTGGTGGAGGGGTGATCACAAAATACAGTGAATGTTTAAATCAAGAAATTATTCTAGTAAAAGACCCAATGCCATTAATCCCCCTCACAACACTCAAAATACTTCATCTCCTCAAACACCTTGACACCATCATTTTATTTTTGACATAAATATTCACTTTATTTTCCAATCAGCCCTTGCAGTAAGCTTGGCTGGACCTGCCTTCTGCCCATTAGATAAAGCTAAGGATGCCGAAGGTGCAGGAGACTGGCATTTGCCGTGCAAATGTATCTTGCTGAATCCCATGCCAGGCACTGCCCACTTATGCCAAGTATGGCTTCTCTGATTTCAATTGCTTATTTAACCATCAATCCTAGATCTTGGGCTTATAATATTTTTCTTATTTTTTGATATACTTAAAAAAAAGAATGTCAACCTTATCTGTATCACTCAAGTTTCAAACTGATTTCTTTTTAATTTATTTCAAGCTTTGCTTCTTAGTCAGGAGACTGTGAATCATTTGTCCTTCAGTTAATGTATCCTGGGTGTTTTACCTTTAAGGTGCTTTAAACTGAGTATATTAACAAGTGAGAGATCAGTCTTCAAAATCATATCGAATGCTTTAGGATTAAGTTGGTTGCAGGTGATGAAAAACTTAAAATATTGACTCAAGCAAGTGAGAAGTCTACTTCTGTCTCACATAAAGAAGAGCAGAGGCAGGCAGGCCCTAGTGAAGTGCCTGTTTAACATGCTGCAGGGATCCAAGCAGCTTTTATTACTTTTTTCACTGCTCTTAACTTCCTGTCTCAAACTGCAATATGGCTGCTTGATCTCCAGCCTTCATGTCTGCATTCCAGGCTCATAAAAGGCAAGACAGAAGAAGCAGCAAACGGCTTGTTCCATCTGTCTTTTAAAGCCATCAGTCATACAGCATCATCACTTACTTCAGTTTCAATGGCCAGAATATGTAAGACCATTCTTTGCTGGTAGGAAGGCTGAGAAATGGGGTCTTTGTTCCACACATCTAGGCTCCAGCCAAACAGGGAGGTTTCATTGTGAAGGTAGAAAGAGAAAGTGGGCGTGGCTAGATGAGCACCAGTCTCCGCCACGGGGATCCAACCAGCCGCTGCCCAGGCTCTCTCTGTGCCTGTTGTGTGGACTCAGTTCAAGACTAAACGAAAGTGCTCACCCTTGTTAGTCTGTTTACTCACTCATCTGTTCGTTCATTCATTCAACAAACATTTATGTAACATCTGTTCCAAGCCAGGCACTAGGCATTATGAGTGACCCAAGAACGAATCAGGATGGGGAGAAAAGATCACATTGCTTGTAAGCTTTTGGCTGAGGTTTTTCTTTCCATGAATCCGGGGCACCATTGAATGAACGAGGCTGTTGATCACAGAGCAATCACAGGCTAACCATGCGGGGTGGCTGCTCCCAAACTAACCTCCTTAGCCCAAGGAGAGCTTCCAGAATCGCTCAGCATCTCCAAATAGAGCTATCTGGAGCTTCGCTCGCTAGGAAAACTCTCACTCAGCCAGCTCTACCCACTCCCCCGCCCCCGCCACACACACCCCACCAAGTCCAAGGTCAGCATCCAGCCGGGGGCCTCAGGCAGGCAGAAATATTCATGCCGTGGCCAGAAGACCAAGCTGAAGCAACACAGCCGAGGCCTCTTGAAAGGGATCGGGCGGAATCTCCGGAGAGGAAGAAAATGACAGTGACCAAGCTGCAAAGGGGAAAAGGTGAGAAGAGGAGATTAAAGCAGGCCATTTGTTATTTTGATTTGTGCTTTTTGGGGAAAAAAAAAGAATTTCAAAGGGAATTAAAGGGGATGAATTAAGACTTCATTAGACCCCAAGGACTTCAGTAATAGTCATCCGTCTTCCGCGTGCATTAAGCCTAACCCACCTCTGGGGCTGGGTGACGGAAAGAGAGACCCGCCGATCGGTTTCTGTCCCTGACGCTGGCCCCCTGGCCTCTCCTCTCCGGCCACTTTCCCTTTCAAGTCTTTGTTTGACATCTGGGAAAGAATCATGAGGTGCTGAGTATCATTAACTTCCAAACACCTCCGACGTTGGTAGGAAAGTGCGTCTCCGCCAGCGATCTGTCCTGCGGTCCCACCCCCACCCCACCCCCACCCCCGGCTGGCAGATGAAAAGGACTGACGGTTGGTCGGGAGAGAGGCCTGAACCAACAGGAGGGGCACCCGAAGCATAAATGAAAATATGATTGACTTCGCCCTTCAGTCCGGCTCACACATGGTCCTGAGCATTTAATAAACGGATTGACACTGAGAGTTCCCCTCATTAGGGGGACGTGGAGACCAAGGCCACCATAAATCAGGAGGGCAGGTTATCAAAACTTGTGATCTTTAACAGTACCAGGGCGCCCTCCTGTCTGCTCCGAGGGAGACAGCAACTTGCAAGCTGCAAAGAATTAGTCCCCGCATCGCCGCGTATAGACACGCCCACCGGGAGGAGGAGGGAGGCTTAGCTGGTGAGGAAAAGATGCCCAGGTACCTGGCACATGGGGCCGATCCTTGGGCACAGCTGCCCTGGGTGTGCCTGGCACCTGGGGTTAAGGACAAGGGTAATGCTCTGACGGATGGAGAACCGAGACTGTGTGTTTGCAAGCCTCGGAGTGATGGAGGGAAATAGCTGTTTAGTGCTTGAATTTCCAAGCCAGAAGTTTTCCACTGGAAACCCTCTAATCTTGGGGTACCTCAGCCTGGTTTCCCAAGAAAATCATTGAAAAACTGTTCAGTGATTTCTAATATAAAGCTAAAGATGCATCTACCTTGTAACCCAAAGATGACCTCTGAGGAAAATACACGGCACATGTCTACAGGAAGATTTGCAGACAAATGTTCACAGTAGCACCAAACTGGAAACTATGTAAATATCCACCAACAGGAGGAATTGATTTACGCACACAGTGACAGTGGAGTACTACTCAGCCAGCAAGAGAAACGAGTGATGTGCAATCACAGAAAAAACATGTAGACCTGGTATTGGTTGAGAAACACCGGACCCTGGGAAGTATTTGCTGCCTGATTGCATTTCTCTGATGTTCAAAAAGAAGTAAAATCAAGCCATAGTGGCAGATGCCTGTAATCTTAGCTCTCCAGGAGGCTGAGGCAGGAGGATCACAAGTTCAAGCCCAGCCCGGACAACTCAGTAACTTAGCAGGACTATCTCAAAATAAAAAGTAAAGAACTAAAAAGGGCTGGGGATGTAGCTCAGTGCGAAGGCCGTGGATTCAATCCTCAAAACAGAACAAAGCAAAAGGAAGAGGAGGAGGAGGCAGAAGAGAAGAAAGAGAAAAAGGAGGAGAAAAAGAAAAACAACCCAAGAGCAACAAAGTCATAACAGTATCGTAGGATAAGGGTCCCGGGTTCTGAGGCCAGAGAATTTCTGAGGCAGAAAGGCTCAAAACCTGAATCTGGGTGATGGCTATGGAAGTAAATACCCTTGGAAAAATTCATCACCTTCTACTTAATATTGGCATATCTTTGTATATATTTATATATGAATCACACTCCCCAAAATACTCTGAAACAAATAAATGCCAGTTCTGGAGCCTCCGCACCTGTTGTTTCCTCTGCTGTGAATCTCCTCCCCACCCCCAAGTCTTGTAAGGCTTGGTTCATGGTGTCACTGAAGCCTTAGCTTTGCTGTCACCTTCCCATAAAGCTCAGCCCCTTCACTGTGGCATCAAGGTGGGTCTTTATGAAATGACCAACAGTTCCCTATCTTCGCCTCTCACCCCATGCCTGTCAATCACCAGTCCATCTTCTGCCTCTACAAGTCAATTTCTAGCAGTGGGATGGGGCACTATTTTCCACGTTGTGATTTAAAAAAAACAAAAAAAAGGTTCTCCGGGTGATTCAAGAACCACACCCTGGCGTGTTAGTGGGGAAACTGAAGCCTGGGGAGAGGAAACTACTTTTTCAGGGCCACACCACTGGGCGATACATCCTGAGGTCCGGGAAGCACTGTCCTTGACACAGATTAGGAATTTCACACCATTTTGCTGCTTTCCCTCCAGTCATTCTCGCACTACTTGGGGCATAGTGCATACTCCACGGGCCGTGTACCCAGGGGTGAGAGTGTCACCTGTGTGCCTCTAATCTGTCCCTCTGCACACAGCCCCACGGAAGGTCAGGGGCCAAAGATGGAGAGCCCTGGGTCTGTCCCACCCTCCTCCACGGTCAACCTCCCTGACCTCCCAACACTCAGTTCCTCTTCTGGAAATTGAAAGAGATGGAGTCGACCTCTTCCGCCTCCATGAGACGTCTACCCCAGACAAGGAAAAGGAGGGTCCCACAGACCCAGAGACTTGGGGGTCACTGCTGGATGTCCCTCAGGTCTACTTCTCTGCCCTCAGGATTCTAGAATCCTCAGAGTCCCCAGTGTGCTAAACCAATCTCAAAATTGAAGAGACAATCTGTGGGTTTTTTTTTTTTTTCTGTATTCTCGGCTAACCCATGGGCCCAACAGAAGCCAATTCCTAACCACTAAGACCCCAGCTATAGCTTTAAATTGCTCACAATAAATAGGTTTAAACTTGCCAAGGGGGAAAAATCCACATTCCTTAGTAAGCTTAAGAGAACATGGCTTCCTCAGGATTTTTCAAAGGAGTGGCATTAAGAACTCTTGTTCTGTCTTCTCTCTTCACACCCACATTAGTGGCTGTAATGCTAAGGAACTTTTAGAGTTTTCCAGTACCTGGGTTGGGGCAGGGATTGGGAAAGGAGGAAGAAATTGACCTCTTTCCTTCCATAACCTGGGTACCCAGGCACTGAAAACAAGCTTGTGTGGACAGACTGATCTATAGCATCGCAGCCACCATTTATTTCCGGCAAGTATGCGGGCTGACAGTTCAGTTAGGACTGTTGCTATCCACTGTCTATCAGGAAAATGGCTTTCACTCTTTCTTCAAATGGTAGAGTCAATATTGATGATATCAGATAATGTGAGCAGGAAACACAAGAATACTGAGGAAGGAAAACATTACCTGGAATCTCAGAATCCTAAGAGAGCTATACCATTAACACTGGGTCGGTGGGTTTTCGTGGATTTCTTTATGTACAGTGTGTTGCTTTCTAAAAATATCCCACCTCGTGACAGGACCAGCTGTGAACTGGGGGAAACGCAGCCCTGATACACTGGGTTACGTGACTTGGATATATTCTTTTACCTCTCAGGGTCTTTATACCTTAACCTGTAAAACGCTGGGTTCATTTTTCTAGGGTTGCTGAAACAACGTACCACAAACTGGCAGGCTTAAAACAACAGAAATCTTCTCTCTCAGTCCTGGAGACCAGAAGCCCTAAACTGAGACGCAAATGGACTCTATTCTTTCTGAGGCTCCGCGGAAGGATCCATGAACATCTCTTGCCTTGCCGCAGGTGCTCACTAGAAATCCTTAATATTCCTCCGAATGCAATCTCACGGTCGTCCTTGCCTCAGAGTTCAAACGGCCTTCACCTCCATGTCTGTTCTCTTCTCTAAAGACATTTGTCATTGTAAACTGGGCCTGGTGCCGCACGCCTGTAATGCCAGCACTTGGGAGGCTGAGGCAGTAGGATCTTTGCGAGTTAGAGACCAGCCTGAACTGCATAGTGAGACTCTGTTTCAAAAAGAAAGACAAAAAAACACAAAGCAAAGACATTTGTCATTGGATTTGGGGATCATCTGGGCAATCTCAGATCAAGATCCTAACTGAATTACATCTACAAAGTTTTTTCTAAATAAAGTCACATTCCCAGCTTCCGGGTGGAGCTCTCTTTGTGGGCGGAGGTGGGGTGCCACCATCAATCCACTACCAATGGAAGGAAGAAGAATTCTCTGCTGCAGTCGCTTGGGTTAGCAAGTTGGACAGAATAACGTACATGCGACTCTTGGCCCACAATGAATGGTCCATAAATACTGTATATTAATCTTTTCTGAAGGCACCGCTCCTTCCACTCCTTTCTGGGTCAATAAAGCAAGATATAAATAAACACAAATCAATGTTTTGAGGTGTTGGAGGGTGTCAAAAATGTGGTTTTCTGAAATTCTTCTGTGAATTTTTTCTAGGGCCTTAAAGAGGAGAGTTTTGATACACTTATATTCTGTATCTCTTTCTCTCTCTCTCCCTCCCTCCCTCCCCTTTTCATAATTTCTCTCTTCACTCTGACTTTCCTTCTTCCTGTTCCAGCTCAGCAGATTGGTCTTTTTACTCAGAAAAAACAAAAAACAAAAAACGAAGTTTCAGAACTCATAGATCCCACCAAATCAATTAGATGAATTACACGTTATTTAGAATGAAAAATCTACCGCTCATTTCAACATGTAGCTTTTCATGCTTTTGTGACATTGAGGTTACATAGAAACACTTTACAGGTTCAGTATTTTAAAGCACTGAGTTGCCCTGAGGTTTTTTAAACCTGATACATGAAAAGCAAGACTTATGAAAGCGCTAAATGAGGGGGCCACTGTTCACAAAACGATTTGTCCTTGACCAGAGGAAGTCTCTGGTACATCTCTGATGACTTGACTTACAAGGGGAAGACAATAATAGAACAAGAAAAGCTCGTGAGAGCCCAGAGAAGGGAACTTTGTTCTGGGCTAGGTTACCCTCCAGCTGTGCAGCATTTGCTGGTGAAGGAATCTCCTGAGCCTTGGCTTCCTTCTTGCGGAATGAGGGACGGTTGGAAGACATGATTGCAAAGGTTCCTCCTAGCTGTAACGAGTTAACTTTAACCCACTGTGTCGACCTGGAAAATTCCAGATAGTTTGATCTAAGCACGAGGTGTTCTGGAGTAAATGAGCAAGGCAGGAAGCAAGCCACTCCACCCCGGAAGCTGAGTGACAGTCTCAAAATGGCACACTCAGGCTTGTCCCTAGGCTGCGCATGTCCCAGTGGCAGGATCCAAGGTGAAATCCAAGGGGGAAATTCCAGGAACAACTGCCATGGACAAGGGAAATGTGGCTTCCCCATGTAAAAGAGGAGTCGCTTAGACAAGGGACTTGATTTCTAATCATTAGGGTCCTTTCAGCCAGGTCTTCTTCTCAACTCAAGGACCCCTGGCTGGCTCTGACCATCTGCAGCCCGGGAGGACCAGGGGACAGCAGGGACAGCTTGCTCCTGGGGAACATTGTCCATTGGGTGGCAAGAGGGTGTGCACACAGGATGGGGACGGGTCTGGTTGAGCTGCTGGCCCAGCAGGTGGTGCCGTGTGCGGCACCACATCAGCCCTCACCGCCCTCTTCCTCCTCATCTCCCCGTCCACGCCACCTTCCTCATCTTCACTGCCCCCATCACGCCATTTTCCAGTACTCTGCCCGTTACCTATCATCCGTCTGTCGTCTATCATCAATCATCTACCATCTATCTATCTATATGCTGAGCACTTGATACTCACCCATGACCATCACAACCATCTCAAGCACGTGGGCCCCCTCGTCTTGGTCTGGTCTCCTTCCCCAAGCAGACCCCAAGCTACAGATCTGGGTGTAAAGAGCTTATGTGCCAGGGGATCCCAGGAAGAGACAGGAGGGACTGAGAGACAGGGAAAGTGCAGGAATCGGGGTGCCTCAATGAGAGGCATCAGCGGTTGGTAGCCAGGACACAACGCCACGGTGGCCCCTGAGTCATGACAGAACACTCTCCGGAATGGCCCAGGGAGGATGTAAGTGGGTATGAACAGGGTTTTCTCCACCACCTCTCCTTCTTCCTCTGTTCCTCTCCTCAGGAACAGGGTGAAGCTGTTCCTGAAGGCATCAACTTTCTGGTCCTTTGGCCCAGCCCATCCTGGGCAAAGGTACAGTCGCAGTCAGAGGGCAGAGAAACTGCAGCCCAGCCTGGTGGGGACTCTTCTCCTAAGATGCAAGGGCTGGCGAGGTGAGAGAGGGTGATGGGATGGCAGAGGCACCAATAGCATCTGTGCCACTGTTGTTCAGCCCTAGAGAGGAGGAACGTGAAGCTCAGAGAGGTGAGGTAACTGACTCAGGTCACAAAGCTTCTAGATGGTGGAGCTGGGACTTGAACCCGGGTCTGTGGATTCCAGAGTCTAGGCTGTGAACACCCAGTGTTCTCCAGCCCCATCCACTGGAGCGAAGGGTTGGCTCCAGCCTGCCACACACACAGCTCACCATCTCTGACTCCGTCCAACAAGGTTTGGAGTGGAGGGAGAGGAGTTTGTGCATTTTTCTCTGCCATGCTTCTACTACCCCATGAGTGTCAGACGCAGGCAGGCAAGGACCAGGATGACTGCAGAAGCCTACAGCCTACCCAGATCCTTTGCAGACCTGGAGTCAAAGTTCGTCTCGCTGAGGCCCTAATTTTGTCTTTGTTCCGCCCAAAGTCTGCTCTCAAGGGCACAGCTGCCAGGGCTGTCCTGTTCAAACGTAAGGCAGGGCATGTTATGCCTCAAAGTCACAGGTTGATTTCCTTTCCATCTACAGAAAAGCAAAATCTACACAGTGCCACAAAGGCCCTTGGTGCTGACTGCTCTGAACACTTCTCCCTGCGTCTCTCTGCCTCCCTCCTCTCTGTGCGTCTCCTCTCGCTCCCTCCACCCCATCACACTGGTCCTCTCGGTGGCTCTGAAACCACCGAGTGTACTGAGTGCCTTTGCACTGGTTGTCCCTCCTTCCAGAATGTTCCTCCTCCATAGTCATCTGTCCCACCTCAGTGCTTCTTTCTAGCATTTGAAAACATCACCTTCTTCATAAATATGCCCCCAACCACACCATTTACATGACAATAATCTCCCATCCTGACCACACCACCAAGGCTAAACTCCCTAACCTGTGCCATACATTTACTGACCTCCAGCTGACTGCTGTGCTTCCCATAGCTCACTGGCTGTCCATTCCCTGCAAAACCATTCCCTCTCCAGAGCAAGAGTGTGCCCTCCTGATTCAATAGGGTCTCCAGACTCTGCTCACTCTCTGATGGGACAAAAGGAGGAGCATCTGGAGACACTGCTCAGTGTCACTGCTGGTGGCCTGGGACAGCACCCCAACAATGGCATCTCTAGCTCAAGGCACCACTGGAGCTGAGGTTGAGGAATTGTGCTGCTGTAGAATTTATGTGGATGGAGCTTTTTTGCTAATTTTTCCTTAATGCTACAACCGGTACCTCGACCAGGACCTGGCACACAGGAGCCACTCAGTAAATATTTTGGAGGTCAATAATTGCTAGAAATAGAAGACTTTCAGCACCCAGGAGGCTGAGACAGGAGGATCACTGCCAGTTCGAGGACTGCCTGGACAACACAGTGAGATGTCTCAAAAAAATAAAAAAAATAAAATCAGCCACAGAATAAATACTCAGGCTCTGGCAGGATAGTGGGAAAGATCCAGATCCTTGTTTGGAAAGGAATCACTTTTCACCGGAAAGAAAGAAGGCCCTGCACCAGGCACTCCCGGAACTCGCACATTGTGTTCTAAGTTTAACACATCTTGTGCTCTCTCCGCAGAAACCCTTGGCTCCAGCCCATAATATCCCTGAATCCAGGAAACCATTATGACTGGTCAGGGTCAAAGGTTGCTGCTATTGTAACCCACTTCCTTCATCAGAGTTTTAAATTTGGAAAGCATTCCTATTGCTATTGTATGGAATGTCAGCTCTCAGATAACCTCAGAATTATTTTTATTGTTTACCATGACCACCAATCCTTCTAAAAAGTTCTTTTAAAAAAAAAATCTCAGAATAAGTGGGGCCTCTGCTTAGAACATAATGTGAAGAGGAGAGGAGTCAGATAAGAGCCAGCTGATATTTTCAACCTTTGGCTGAATAAAAGGAAGGAGAGGCTGTCAAATTCCCAGAAGGCCTCCCCAGTGAAATTCCAAGTATTATTTTTTAAAGAGAGCAAGAATAGGAATAGGGGTCACATCAGAATCCTAAGGGACAGGACTGTCTGGTGATAATAAGCACTTCAAACTTGAAGGGGGTTATCTAATCTCCCGGGACTCTCTGGAACCCCTTTTACATCAAGGGCTGTGGTATCTATAAATGTGTCCTGGCATTATAACTGGGGCACTGGGGAAATCTCTGGATTTGACCAGGAATGGGACAGGAGCCAAGGGGCAGTTGGGTGAAGAGGAATGCCAAGCCTTGGAAGTATGTACAGTAATTAAACGGCAAGAGGAAGGTTGTTTTGGCCAACAGCATGGAAAAATTGGGCACCTGGCCATCTTTGGGGAGACAGCATGCCAGGAGAATAGAGCAACAGGGAGGTCTCTGGTGCCATTCCAAGGTCAAAAAAAGTCACCCCAACTCTGTGAACCTGTGAGGAGCCTTTGCCCTACGTAAGGCCTGGCGCTAAGAGCTAGCAGTACACACAGGAGGTGCTAGAGCTTGGTGCCAATTTCTTGCTCAGCCATGTATTTACCTGAGCATTTCTTACCCTCCCTGAGATTTGGTTTCTCTATCTTGGATTGAAAAATCATAGTTACCTACCTCATGGGATTATTTGGCAAAGTGCCCCGCACACGGAAAGTATTCAGGAATAAATATCAGTATTATTAGAAGTAAGACAAGGTCTCTCCTCTGAAATTGTTTGTACTCTGGTGAGTCGTACATCATCATGATTAAAAGAGCATTGAGCATTCATCACGCACTCGCTCAGGCTAGGCTGTGCGTCACTTGCCTCGTAACTATTATCTCACTGAATCCCCACAACAGCCTGGGTGAGCTGTAAGTGCTGCTTAACAACAGGCCTGCTTCTCCTTAGGAGAACTACCTATGTCCCCTGCGTGGGGGTAGGGCCTCTCGCTCACTCTGACCCATGAAACATAGGAGAGAATGATGCCTGTCACTGCCCAGCCAGAGCTTGTGCCTCAGATGCCTGCAACCGCCTCCCTGCTGCAGGAGCAAAGGCCATTTCAGTTGCTCGGGCTTTGGTCACCATGGAGGCCCTTGGCCCAGAGAGCTATACTTTCCCACTAACACACCTTGTACTGGCTCTTGTCCCTTCCTTTCTTGGCTTCCCACTTCCCTGGACCACAACTTTCTGAAATCACTTCCCCCAAAACGTCACCCGTGCAAGCCCACCCAGAATTACCTTGAGAAAAGCTAAACTCAATACTGGGTCAACAAAGTGGGTATAGATCTAACTCATTAAACCAACTTACCTTGAATTATCTCCCACTTTTGAGTGTAGCTTTTAGTTCCCCTGAGGGTGACAGAGAAGCCACCTCTGGCAATTTGCAAAGAATACAACTTGAAGGAGACATCACCCTCGCTGTTGAGATTTAGAGAGGAATAGTGAGCATAGGGCGATGGTCCCAGATAGTGAGCAGTAGTCTCGTCCTTGCCCTTCAGGCATGGAGCATGAACCTAGAAAGGCTGGGAGAGCTACTGGTTTCTACATCTCTAGAAGTGCCAGGCACAGGATCTGCAGCCTTTCCTGTCAGAGTACAAAGCTGATGCTTTGTGCGAAGTTATGCACTACACAGATAAAATGATCACTCATTTCCACTTAAGTAAAGATAGATAAATTGTAAGAGGACTCTAAGTAACAAAGAATTTGACAGCACAGGGATGTTAGAAAACCTACCCAAGAAACCCCACATCTTCTGAGAATTGAAAACAAAGTATTAAAAACATTTTTGTTGCTTAAAGTAGACTGATGCCTCTGATACAGATCAAATGACTGAGTGTGGCACCGGGGCTGAGAAGACGCCCAATACACATTAAATATGTAGGCTACATCACAGGAGAAGGGAAGGGGAGAAAGAAGAATCCTCCATTCCTGTGGCTGGCACCACATTTCCGTCCCACAAGAGCGATGAAGAGACCCTCCCATAGAAGGTTAAGCAAACCTCATTGCTTTACCTCTTTTACCAGTTCAGAACGCTGTCGTTTGCACCATCTCTTCCTGGAAAAATAGGTACCTCTAAAGAGCTAACAGTCTTACTTCCCAGGGTACATAATCGTGACATGATTATTACCAAAGAACTGTGATGTACCTGATAGTACAGAGCCACAGAAAGTCATCAAGAATGAACAGTGGTAAGAAGCCAGCCTATCCTTGTACCATGTGTAAGACAGGAGAACCTTGATAAAATTTGGGAAATCCTGAGGCAAAAGAGAATTCTTAACACTCTAGGACACTTGTCTGTAGGCAGATGGAGGACTCCAGCGGGTGCTACCAGTTCCTCGCTTGTACCTTTCACCTCTTGAGTGCCCAAGAGTTTTATCGCAAGCTGGGGCCAAGGCCGAGGTGAGAGGAGGAGGCTGACCTTGCACTTGCATGACTCTGGAGCCCTGCCTTTATTAATGGACCTGGGCTCCTCTCTCTGCTTGCTGTGGTCTAGAAATGCAAACACCTCTGTTTCCAGGTTCTGGGGTGCTGAGGACTTCTTCTAAAGATACTTTCTAGGTTCTTCTCATCCTAAACAAACATTGAGCAAAAAGCACAAAAGGTAGTGAGGTTTTACATTTATTAAAGATACATTAAGAAACATGCTCTATAGAGTGAATGCAGATTAGTTAAAAGTAGGAAAAGAAGTACAAGGTGAGAGTAGACCACTGTGAAAAACAGAACATAGTGGCCAAGAGCTTAATGGCCTCCAACTTTTGTATTTGCCACTCCTCAAGCTGACATCATATCTAGGCTGTCCAATCAAAAAGCTTCTTGATTTCTTGAAGAAAGAATTGAAGGTAGCACTTTCTGACTGGTTCCAGATGTAGGGTATGGGCACATGTCTCCTGGATCTCTGTCATTGGCAGGTCACACCTACATACCCAGCCAGCTTGCCACACTCTCATCTCCTACCTCACATCTGTCCTCCTATCTAGGGCTTTCCCTGGCTGCCAGACCCAGCTCAGCTTCATACAGGGAAGACTGGAAGTGCCCGGGAGCAGGTGAGCCCCAAAGCAGCTCTCAACCAATGACAAACCTAAGGTAGAAGATGCAGCTCCTGTCTCCGTCCCTCTTAGGGGACACAAGTCCGAAGCATGTTCTCCTTCCTCCCCCCAGGATTCCTAGTGTATCATTGCTGATTAAATCAAGTGAACATATAGGTAGTACAATCCCCAGTTAAAATTAAATTTCAGATAAGTAATGAATAAAAATTTTGTTAAGGCAGAACCCATGCAATATGCTCACATACACTAAAAATTTTACATGTTTTTCATTGAAATTCTGACTTCTCTGGTGTCTTACACATTATTTGGCAATCTTCTATCACTAGGATAGGACCCCAATTGTCCATGACTGTAGCTTGTTTATTAATGCACATTTTTAACCTCCTTGCTCCCCTACCCAAGCTACCTGGAATCTCTGCCCAACGAAACTATCTGTCCTCCCATCCTAGCTGCTTCTGGCAGAGGTCAACCTAAGACACAGATCTTAGGCTATGGAGGGTAGAGGTAGGGGACTTTCCCTACCACAGCCTCTCTGAAATCTATCTGATTGGGCACTAAGCTTTTTGAAGATGATTTATTAAATATGATACTCAAAGCACAAGCAATGTAATTAAAAAACAGACAAATAGCATTACGTCAAACTAAGATGCATGTGGACACCGAAACAAACAACTGAGTGAAAAGGCAAATTGGGAAAAAGAAAATATCTGCGAGTCATTCATTGACTAAGAAGTTAACAGCCAGAAGATAGAAGGAGCTCCTACAACTCGAGAGCAAAAAAGTGAACAACCTCGTCTTTAAAATGGGTGAAAAATAACTTGAACAGATCTGTCTCCAAACAAGACATAAAAATGACTGATGTGCATACGGAAAGATCAATGTCATTAGTCATCAGGAGAAAGCAAATCCAAACAACAGGGAGCTATTACTGCATGTCTGTTAATATGGTCATCACTTAAAAGTATAAAATAAGAATGGAAAGCGAAAAAACTGGGACACTCCTGCCTGGTTGAAGGGAGGCAAAACAGTGCTAGCACTGTAAAGACAGTAGGGAGGTTCTTCAAAAAAATTAAAAATGGAACTGCTACATGGCCAACTCATCCTCTTCGTGGGTATTCATCCAACAGGACTGAAAGCATGATCTTGAGGAGATACTAGCACACCTGTGCTCATGGCAGTAGTATTTGCAAGATCCGAGACTTAGGAAAAACCAGCATCCCTTAATGGATGAATGGAAAAAGAAAATGTGGTTTATTCATGCAGTGGAGTATTAGTCTTTTAAAAAGAAGAAAATCCTGCCACAAGCAACAATATGAATGGACCCTTAAAATACTCTTAGGTGAGAAAAACCAGACAGAAGAGGACAAATACTATACTTCATTATTCTACTTATATGAGATACCTAACACAGTCAAACTTGGGCTGAGATTGCAGTTTGGTGGTAAAGTGCTTGTTTAGCATGTACAAAGTCCTGGATTCAAATCCTAGCACTGGAAGGAAGGAAGGAAGGAAGGAAGGAGAGAGAGAGGGAAGGAGGTCAGGAGAGAGAGAAATAGGAAAAGGAAGAGAGGAAGAAAGAGAGAGAGAAGGAAAGAAAGAAAGAAAGAAAGAAAGAAAGAAAGAAAGAAAGAAAGAAAGAAAGAAAGAAAGAATGTTCACATACAATAGTCAAACTTAGACAAGCACAAAGTAGAATAGTACATGTCGGGGGTTGAGGGAGGAGTACATTATTGTTTAAAGGATCTAGTTTCATTTACACAGATAAAAGTGTTCTAGGGATCTGGTATATCAATACATATTACCTAACACTACCATGCTGCACACTTACAAGTTGAAGGGAGTGGAGTTCATAGTACTGTATTCTTTTTCTTACCACAAATTAAAAAGAAAGCTAAACTCATCACCATGTCACCAAAGCAAGTCTCATCATTTCTGTGTCAAATTTCTTCTCTTCTTTGGAACATCAGACAAGCAGACCCACGTCACTCCAAGCACTGGGCCTCAGGATGTGGGAGATGTCACTGTGACTTCTTTGGCTCCCTTCTTATTTCTGGTCCCTGAACTCACCTTTTCAGGGAATCACAGGAGGAGATGGCCAGCAGGGAGCCAGTAAAAAGTCACAGAGATCTACCCCAGCTTCTATTCCAGGTGACCAGAAGACCTCATGTATGATAAAGGGAAGCACTAGATTCACTCCAGCCTCTGCATGATGCTTCAAGAACACAGGTTCTGGGCTATCAGACTGAGTGTGAGACTTGCTTTGTCGCTTCCTGTCCATGTGATCTGAGCAAGTGACATTACCTTCCTTGGTCTGTTTTTTCATCTGTCAAACAAAGACAATAATAACAGCCATACAGGCAGTTGGGGGCTTTGCCCAATATGATGTAGACAAGGCGCTCAGCACATCTGGTGACTCTGATCACTGTTGGCTGTTGACTATTGTTATTATCAGGCTACCCTGGGGTTGAATTTGTTTTGCACAACCCGAGGCTGTCATAGTTTAAGTGCTCTGTTTCCAAGGCAGAAATGGAAAGCAGGGAGCATAATGTGTCAAAGAACTGAAAATGACTTCTCCCAGCATAAGGCTATGACTGAGCGATTTGCACAGGGCTCTCCTTCAAGAAGGAGTCCAAAGCCAAGGCTAAATGTGACCACTTTCTAATAATTTATCTCACAGTCTTTCTGGAGCCTAGAGCTCAGCAGTGGGTGCCTGATTAGATGGACCATGTGATCTGCACTTTCCTGTACCCCAAACCAGACCAAATTCCTCAGTCTCGCACTTACCTGGCCACTGTGAGCACTTGAGTTTATGACTCCAGATCAATACTGTTGTGTTTTTTGCAGAGCTTTTTAAAAAGTATATTTCTTCCTCCAAATCCTGGAGTAATACCCACAGAGGAAGTTTCATGGTTTTATGTAGCCCTGGCCCTCCATATATACCCACCAGGAGTCCATAGACCTCAGCTTGAAGGCGCAACTCCAGGTTGCTTTCTGTGTGCATGATTGGTCCCCATAAAGGATACCAGGCACTCTTCCTTCTGGTGGATCAAAGGGAAGCCTGATTTTTCCAGAATAATAAAGAATTCAAGGGACTCTCTTTTCCCAGGCCTGTGTAAGCAAGAGTTCTAAAACTATAAAGCTAATCCTCATTCATGTAATTTCAAATCAGGTGGCATTTTTTTAAAAATCCAACCTTAAAAAAGTGTATCACCTCTTTCCTATGAGTCTACTCTTAAAGTAAGGCTTCCAACTGCTAATGGTATTTTATTTTTGATGTTCTTTTTTTTATTCTTCTTCTTACCCAAATTACATCTTGCTTGGCAAAGACTTTTTATTTTTTATTTTCTTGATTCATAGGTGCTTAATGAAAGCAAAATTCAGCCTTACATTGGTCTTGTATGAATTAGGGACCGTGTAAACAGTACTTAACAGTTCTAATTAAAGGTCAGTAAATCCCCAAGAGATTAAATGAATCCTGCAGGGAGCCGTGTAAATCTCCCTCCCTTTTATGGCAGAACAGCCAAGCCCCCAGCCTGCCTTGTGCAAGGCTTAATAAACATGGTATGCATCTAATCAAAACCATTTTGCACCCAAAGAGGTTAGGGGTGTAAATCACAATTACTCTTGGCACTAAACCCTTGGCCCAGAGAGGCCCAAGGTTGCCAAATACCATCAGGAGTTGACTTCTAGGACTTAGTTAGCTGTCTGGCATGGGTTTCCAGGTCTCAGTGCCCAGCCAGCTTCTCAGCAGGGGAATCCAGATGGGGGTATAAAATCTGAAATGGACGGTAATTTCCAATGACCTCCTTGCTCTCTCCCGTTCTTTTACTCCTTGCCAGTTCTGGCTTGATCAAAAAGAAAGTATGTATCCCTAGGTGTCAGTGCCGAGATACCTGCCCTTGAAGTTCCATGAATTCGTTTCATCCTGTCCAGACATGCACCATTTTGAAAGAAGATAGTGTGGAGTCCCACGTAGCTGGCTGAAAGAAATCCAAAGGGAAGAGTAAAAGTAAACTCAGCAATGTCAAGAAGGTTATTCGAGCCTGTGCATTGGTATCTGAACAGCCCTTAAAGACAAAGCTATTCTCTAGCATAGCTGCACATTCATTTATCAATGAATGAAAGGACACAATGAAGGAAATCCTAAGAAAGTCGATGTTCTGCATCCTGTAATCCCAACACTCAGGAGGCTGAGACAGGAGGATCACTGCAAGTCCGAGACCAGCCTGAGCTACAAAGTGAGCTCAAGGCCAGGCTGAACTGCACAGTGAAACCCTGTGTCAAAAAGACAAAATAAAAAAAAAAAATTCAGATCCAGACAAATTTTTCAAGATTTTCTCCAAAAGCAAAGTGAGCATCATCCTGGATCTATTCTATTTAAGTCAGATTGCTGGCGTATCCATAGCAACAGACACTTTCTTCATTTCACATGTGGGGAAACTGAGGTCTGAAAAATGGAAATCTAGTCTTTGAGTCACTTGGCTGGTTGGGTGAGGAAGCTGAGGTTCAAGCTCCGTCCATTCCGTCTCCAGAGACTATTCTCTATCTTTCTGCCATGCTGCCTTACAAGCAACACACTCAGCCCATCTCTAGAGAGATTCGCAGGAACAGAGAGGGTGATATCCTCATCCCCAGGAGTAGCAGTTTGAGGGACAGGGTGAAACTAAGAGCAAACTGTCTAGATTTAGACTAAAGAGCTCAGGGTCATCGAGTATCCAAGGCTCTGAATCCTTCTCAAGGTGTGTCCCAGTGGCTGCTGCTAATCAAGGTGATCTCCGGATTGATACCTGTCAGCCACCCAAGACTTAGCTCTACCTGGACCATCAACCAGGCATTTATTTCCCACCTGGCACATTATCACTGTGCTCGTGGTCCCTTGGCTACACTGAGCAGGAATTCTCGCTCCGTTCCTCGATCTCTAAACCACAAGTTAGCTCAGGCGTCGCTGGAAAAGGCCGGGCTTCCTCTGATCTGGCTTCTCATGACTCTAAGTTATGTTAACCACCCATCACACAAATTGACCCAAAAGAACTTGGAGACCACTGGAAGGGCTTTTACCTTCCCCTAACATTTTGGAAACTCACTGGCTTGTATGACCACATCTGTCTTTTTAAACTTCTCTCCCTCCCTCCTCCAGGACCTTTGGAGCACCTACCTTGAGTCTTATAGCCTGAATCAAGCACTCTGGCTTGCAAAAATGAAGAACTCTCAGGGCATCTGAAGGAAAACGGGTTTTATTGTAAGGGGAATGAAGACTTTATGTTTCCAAACTGAACTTGATGTTATCCAGCCTTCCAGTCTGCTCCATCTCCAGAGGTGGAAGCTTCTAGTGAACATCAAACAGCATCTTTTAGTCACCCAGGAAGACCTTATTTTCCAAACTGGTCCAGTCTAACTAATGGAAAGTGCTGATTTCTGCATTTGAGTATAACTAGTTTCTTTTCTCTCTATCTCTGCTGCCTAGGGTGATCGAGGAAGGTTGGTGCCTCATGACTACTGGTTGCCCTGTTGTTTCTGTGAGGACAGCCATTCACCCTGGGGGTGAAGGCACAAAGAAGATGATGGAGTAAAGAAAGGCCCTGAGTTCTCCAGTCATTGGGGGTGTCACTGAGCTGCCTAGCAACCCATTTCCAGACTCCCTCTGTCAAGGTTTAAATATGAAGCATCCACCAGATTCATGCACGGAAGGCTTGATCTCTAACACAGCCATGTTTACAGGTGGAACCTATAGGGCAGACCGGAGCATGAGGCACGGACCTCACCAATGGGTGAGTTCATAGCAGGAGGGGCTATCAGGCAGTGGGACTGAGTGGGTCTCTGCGGGCTTTCCTAGATATCCTCCCTACTCTCTCTCCTTCCCAGCTGCCCTGAGGTAAGCAGCTTCCTTCTGCCATGCCCTCCCACCGTGATGTCTCCCCCTTGGAGCTGGTCATGGACTGAGACCTCTGTGGTCCTGTGAGAAAATAAATGCGCCCTCCTCTAATTATCTTTTCTCAGGCATTTGGACAGAGTGACAAAAACCTGGCTAGCACACCACCCTACCTCTAAATGCCTGCGACCTGACTCTACCACTTTAATTATTGCCTATGCGGAAGTTGGAGTTTTGTGTCCATCCTAGCCCAAAGCACCTTAACCAAGAACAGGGAGACTCACGTTTGGAGCTGAAGGAGATTCCGCAACTCACAGCTGACCACGCCCCTGCTTCTTTCTCCCCAGAGCCTGCTGGATCCCTTCTCCCCTCTCGCCGGCTACCCGGCACTCTCCCCAGGCCCCATCCAAATGTCATTTACACCCAGTCCCTCTTGCTGTTGTCCTTGTCAGCTCCCAACTGGTCTGACGTGAGACCACCACCGATCGTACGTGCCCGTCCATGCTGCAGACTGCCTTCCCCCAGTGCCCGCCCAGCCGTTACTTCAGTAATGGAACCCATATGTGATTTTTTATTTTCTTTTTAATTAGTGCATATCAATAATACAGAATAATGAGCTTCATTCTGGCACACTGACGCAATCATATAACATTACTTTCATCCCTATTATCTCTTCTCCTTTCCCCTCCCCTCCCCTGACCCCCTTCTCCAACCCTAAAAGTCCACCTTCTAATGTCCTGACATCTCTCGTTTAGTTATTTATGGACTGACTTACTGATTATTTGCTCACATAAGAGAAAACATGCGATATTTAGCTTTCTGAGAATGGCTGATTTAACATAACACGATCGTTTCCAGTTTCATCTCTTTTCCTGCAATGAACATGGCTTTGTTTTTCTTTATGGCTGAATAATATTCCACTGCCTGTATATGCACCACATTTTCTTTGTCCATTCATCAGTTAACAGGACCTACGCTGGTGCCACAGTTTAGTTCTTGTGAATTGCACCACCACAAACATCGATGCGTATGCTCCACTCCAGGATGCTGTCTTTCTTTCCGGGATAAACCAAGGGGTAGTGTAGCTAGATCAAGTGGTAACCCTATTTTCAGTCCTTTTGAGGCTGTTCCATGCTGATTTCCACAGTGACTGTACTAGTTCACATTCTCACCAGCATGTAGGTGGGTTCCTTCCCCTCCCCCTTCTTTTCCCTAGCATTCATTATTCCATGTGTGTGGTTGTTGTTCTGTTCCGTCTGTAGTATTAGAGATTGAATTCACAGCCTTTAAACTGAGTTACATCCCCAACCCTTTCTTTGCTTTTAATTTTGGGGCAGGGTCTCACTATGTTCCCCAGGAGGATCGCAAACTATAATTCTCCTGCATCAGCCTCCTGGAGTACTAGGAAATTATAGGCATGCACCGCTATGCCCAGCTATTTCTTAAATTCCTGATAATAATCATTTTGCCTGGAATGAGATGGAATCTCAGTGTAGTTTTGATGTGCCTTTCCCTGGTGACTGAAAATGTTAGACTTTTCTGTGTGTATCCATCATCCACTTGCACTTCTGAGAAATGTCTGTATAGTTCATTTGCTCATATATTGATTGCAGAGTCCATGTGTTTTAACTGGGCATACAGCCATCTGGATAAAAAACTGTATTTTTTTTACCTTCTTTTGACTGTGCCATGGTCATGTGCCCAGTGAGAAGAGGAAGTGATCAGTTATTTCTCTAAAGGAAGAACCGTACCTTCTACATCCCCACTGCCTCTTGCACAGAAAAGAGATTTGATGGCAGGAAGTGGAGCCACCCTGTTAGAGCACAAGAGGGACGCCAAGGGCTGATGCGGAGAAATGAGATAGGAGGGGTAAGGACCAGGGCGCCACCACTGTGGGACACACACCAGAGGAACAGAGACAAACTTCGCAGAAGTCACCACCATTTTGCCCTGTGTTGTAGTTGCTGGACCTTATCCTAATTACCATCCTTGAATTTAGCCGGTTAGTGCCAACCTTGCCCAAGGACAAGTGTCTGCCTGACCACTCAGTGGGTGCTGTAAGCTGGGCAGGATCAGTGACAAGGGAACATGTATGTGGGGCGGGGGGAGAGAGAGATTTGGCCAACACGTCCAGCGCTGTGAGGAGCACATTTTTCATTTTAATTTCATCTCTTGCCTTGTCCAATTCACAGGGGTGTGGTCTTTCTCTTCCTTTGCTCATCTCTGCTGCTAGCTTGTGATCCTCCTCACTTCCTTCACTGCCATCTCTTCATCCTCCTCATTTAGTCATACCTGTAACCCACAACAACCCATAATTCCATGTGGCCCAATCTCTAAAGGCAACCCACGCCTGTAATCCCAGCACTCTGGGAGGCTGAAGCAGGACGATGGCAGGTGTGAACCCAGCCTTATCAACTTAGTGAGGCCCTGTAAATAAAAAAGAGCTGGGTATGTAGCTCAGTGGGGAGCCCCTGTGTTCATCTCCAGCACAAAAATAAATAAAAAGGAAGGAAGGAAAAAAGGAAGGAAGGAAGGAAGGAAGGAAGGAAGGAAGGAAGAAAGAAAGAAAGAAAGAAAGAAAGAAAGAAAGAAAGAAAGAAAGAAAGAAAGAAAGAAAGAAGAAAGAAAACAAGAAACGAAGAGACAGAAAGGAGAAAGACAAGAAATGAAGAGAGAAAGAAAGAAAAAGAGAACGTGAGAAAGACAGAAGGAAAGAAGGTATTTCCAGATCTCTGCTCACTCCATCAGGCATGAAAGGAGAGCGTCATAAACGTGTAGTAACCATGTTTATAATCGCGTCCTCGACCCTCCTCTCAACCACAGATATTAGATGTACAGGAAAAGTCCTGTCTCCTCCTTACTGCACCTTCACATATTTTCTTTCATCTAAACTCTGGATTTTTTAAATGCGGTTCTCAAAGCTTCCGTGGCTCCTTTAATTTTCTTCCCCGTTTCCTTTACTACCCAGATTCTCCACATCAAAGATGAGCCAGGTTACCTGCAGCAAGACCCGCTCCCGGGTCTTGGATTTGGAGGAAGGGTTGGGCGGGGTGGGCGGCGCGCCCCCAGGACCTGCGTCCCTTGAGCTGTTGGTCTCACGGCCTTCTCCGGGGAGGAGTAGATGCAGGGGCTGGGGGAGGAGTTGTGCAGAGCAAGGGCAGGTGCCCGGGAGCATGAAGGGGGACGGGGCCAAGGAGGCCTTGAGTGGCGAATGCAGCCGTGGCCAAGGCTCCGCCCTTAGCTCCCGCCCCCAGGGCAGCACCTGCCGGGGGTCTCAACATGGAGCCGCAGAGCCCATGCACTCTGAGCCCGCTAAGCCGGTCCTGTGGGCCCGCAGGGAGACCAGTGTGATGCATCGCAGCGTCCACCACCATCTTCATTTCGGTCAACACGATTTGCTGTGCACCTACTGGGTGCGAGAAAATCTGCTCCTTTTCCTAAGTCGCCCTGATCCCAACCCCTTCGCTGCCTGCGACCTCCCCTCCCCCGCGCTTCCCTCCTCCTCCTCCTCTTCCTCCTCCCTCTCCACCCCCCACCGTTCGCCTGGAGCCAGAGCTTCAAGAATGGGCTGGAGCCTTAATTGCTTCTCTCTCCTCCCTGACATCAATTGGAGGTGACATTTCCCGGGCACGGAGCTGCATCCCTGTGGCTGCATATTCCCCCTGTCACAGGAGATCACTGAAGCTGTCACAAGTGGAAAGCTAGAAGCCATCAGAGGAGCAGGGGCCACAGAGATCCGGGGTAGCATTCAAAGGGTTGGTAAGACACCTCTCAGAGCGGGTTCCAGAGGCGCTTGCAGCCTGGCTCATCTCCGCCTGGGGGAGTCAAGGGGATCTGACATTTCGGGGGTTGCCCAGCCCGGCTGCACCCACTGGACTCTCACCCAGAGCACCGGAAGAGGGGCTCGGTCCTGGGTGATGAGTGGGGCTCTGGACAGTCACAGAAAGCGAGGAAACCAAGCAGAGGGCCTGCTGTGTGGCTTTGGATGGCAGACTTGGGCCCAAGCTCCCTCCTCTCCCCGAGGAATGTCCCAGCTTCCCCCACCATAAAACAGGAACAGCGATACGCACCTCAGAGGACAGTGGTGAGGATTCAGTGTGAAAATCTGTTGGAAGCAGCAAGCCAAAAGCACAGAGGCAATTAGGATTCTTCTCTCTCCACTTCTGCTGTTCCCCTGGCTACCTGTGCCCAAGCCATTAACAAACCCTCCTGTTTCTCTCTAAAGTAGGCCCTGACCATGACCACCTCCCCACCTGGACAGCCACCAAGCCACCCACAACCGTGCCCTGAAGCTACCCAGGCAACTTCAACAGGCCCCGCACGGATCATTCTGCTTCTGCCCTCTGCCCCTGCCCTTCTGTCATCCACAGCGGAAAGCAGGCCGCACCATCCCCTTCCTGGCCTCCATCGGCGGTGCCTGCTGAGCTCGGGAAGAAAAGACTTGGTTTTCTGGTCTCTACCGCCCCAGCCTTCTCCAGCCTGAGCTTGTTCCCCTGCTCACTGGGCTGCAGCCCGCACTGCCCTGCTTTTAGGACAATACCCAGCCGGTCCCTGCAGAGCCCTGGCACTGCTGCTCCCTGAGCTTGCCTTACTTTTCCCCAACACCCTGCCTGACCTGCTGGCAACTTTAGATCTGCGCTCAACTTCAGCTTTCAAAGTAGGTCATCCAGGACTGGGTGACCTCAAGGACCACCCTCCCCTCTGCTCTCCTCTCCTCTCCTCCCCTCTCCTCTTCTGTCTCCTCTCCTCTCTCTCCTCTC